>BQNB010127937.1:0-16734 GCA_026074375.1 Tanacetum coccineum | reverse complement strand
ACATTAGTTCATAAAAGGCTTGATACGTAGGGACTAGAAATGACAAGTTGTATAAGCTAGTAGGGTCAATACCTATAAATACCCCTCTTATACTTCCATAGGAGGGCGAGGATAATCATTTGTATCATTAGTTGTGTGTTTTTTTTCTCTTTAGACACACACATCTTTCCTTCTCTATACTTTTTTCTCTAATCTAATAAACATGGCAACTTATTTTTTTTATCCTCCCCGACCTCCGGATCGTGTTTAGTTAGTGATTTCTTATAGTTAACAATATTCATAAAATGTGTTGGTCATCATAATAACTAAGTAAACTCTTACACCATCTTACTATAAATTCGACATCATCTTATACCAATTTTTAAGCCGAAAAGTCAAAGATGCATCGTTAGTCACCCTAGGACAATCCGCCAGCAAGTTTAACCATCATCAAGGAATTGAAACCCACACCTCATCACCAACACCACCCCGGAAGGCAACACAAACTGATTTCGAGATGAAGTTTTTTTAACACGGGGAGACTGTAACAATCCGCATTTTCACGTCATTTTACGTCAATAAATATTCAACTACTAGTTTTAAGGCCCGCCTGTTGAGCGGAGAGTTTTAAGGTACTATTGAAGATGTGCAGTGGACAAATAAATGTAATTAGCAAGAGAGTTTATAAAACAATATTGTGAAACATTGATTAGCAAATAATAAATATTGTTGGAGATGTACAGTGGGCAAATAAATGTAATTAGCAAGAGAGTTTATAAAATAATAGTGTGAAACATTGATTAGCAAAGAATAAATATGATATAAGTAGTATAATTTGTTATGAGCTAACGCATTAATAAAAAAACTAATTATTAATAGTATTTACGAAAAAAATAGTCATTACAAAAGCTATATCAGGTTTACACTTCTCAAGTATTAAAAAGGCTGCAATCAAAATATTTGTGACTGAAATAAGTTATTTCTTGCATCCAGCTTGAAACCATTAGTTCGAAACAAAAGCTATATATAATAAGCAACCCATGTATGTATGCATAATGAATTTCTACATTACCTTTACGGCTTCAGAGAATCATTCAAACTTGTTAATACACAATGACATATGATCAATAAACATAAACAACTATTATAACCGACACCCAAGTAAGAATCATACTACTTACGTAACTAAACTTAGCTCTACAAACCAAAAGCTATTTCAAATCAGTTATCACTATATATTATATACTCAACTTCTACATATCCAAATATAATGATATTACTAAATTGTTACATGATTCACCAGTGCTATCAAAACAATCAAAAAAAATACATGAGCAAGTACAACCTCGTAATTTTGAATGTATCAATCTTTTAGTCAATGTCACATACTAACACCAACTAAGTAGAGCTTGGAATGAGCTAAAAACCATAAGAACCCGAGTATATCCTTTGAAAACCCTAATTTTCTTATATATAGTCTGTAACAATTTAGAATAGCAAAATAGCATACAATAATCTAGTTATCACAATTAGTCTTTTATGTTGTTGACGCATTCAAATGTCAAAGAAACTCATCACCAAACAAACTTCAGTGAAAGAAATCGCACATGCAGGTATAAAAAAATCAATAAGTTTTAATTTTTAGGATCAACTGACCTTATAGGTATCTAGATTTTATTCAAGGAGCGCTATAAATGGAAATATGTTTCTCGACTTCTCTTTCTCCTAATCTTTGTTTAGATAATACTTCCTTTCCTGCATATACATATACATATTAAAATTTTATGTATTACTATCATGAAAATTACTTCAACATTTGTACAGTCACTTACCTAAAGGGAGATAATTGACATCAACGCACATGGCATCAAGATGTTTATATTCACACTTGTTGCAATGGAATTAAATTAACTAAGAATCAAACATTTACTTTTCAGATTAAAATAACCTGGACTGGTAAGAAGCATGTTATGAAACCTAGGTAGCCGCTTGTAGGATAGATTTCGAGACTTATGGATGGGCATAGATACTTACATAAGCATTATATGTGCCAGAAGATCCCTATAAATAAAACACTTGTTAGAAGCAAGAAATTCAAGCAACAATATACATATAAAATCTTCTCAAACTATGATACTTGTTAAGTAAAGCCCAAGGGCCATTGTTGTCCTTGAGCTTGTTTGTCTTGTGTTCGGACACCATAACATGCTGCACAATTGTTCAGCACATGCTACATAATAATATGACCTAGATCCATTTTCTCCCCCTTTTAAATTGTTAAAAAATTGCTATAGAACGATAAAAAACAGAAGCACTACTTATTACTTTCCCATTATACGCCAAAAAATAATCCCATTTGGTCAGAGTGAACAGTAAACTTTTCTCAAGTAGTTATTGCTGATTATTCGACATGTTTTAGAAAGGAAAATGTTTCTAAGGGTTAGAGGAGAGTAGTTACAAACTTGATGTATGCTTGATCAACCAAGTGTCTAGATTGTCCCTCTATAGAATGTTCCATGAATGTAGCGAGGGTTGTAGATCTACAAAAAATAACATGTTTTAGTACCAAACATGAAGCATACATAAATACGTGGAAGGGTAATATAGACAACCATGAAAGATTTGATTGAAGTTGTTGGAGTACTATATTCATCTTGGCCATCTTGTCATTTTAAATGATAAAGTGTTACATAAGGTGGTAAATTTTTTAGTATTGATGGTTTATTGAATGTAAGCATAATACCTCATTTTCCATAAAACCTTTTGTTCCCCACAGGTTCTGCTATGTGTGCAACCATGATAGTTCAACCTTTACGCTAAAGATATAATCTCATTTGAGAAGCTTAGACAACCCCATATTACATATTACAACTCAAAAAATGACTTAGTGAGTCCTATTTTAGTTCAAATAGTAGGATAATCCAAAAATGAGATTGTAAGTGCCTCAGAAATAAGAGGCACTATTATCTTTCATGTGTCACACTATTTAAGAGAATTTTTAGGCTCAAAAATATCTACTAAAATGACTATCAAATGAAACTTAAAGACAAACTGAAATGACTAATTAACACTACCTTGAATCTCACATTTTTCATATGAAATTTTAGACCTAAATCAAAGCTCACCTTTATTTAAAAACAAAAGAGGAATACCTTAATCAAACTCAAAGATAAAGATGACAACCGCAACTATTCGATTATAGCAACCACACCGTACAAATATGTTAGAAACAGGTCCAAACATAAAAAAATTAATACGATAAGTATAAAAAACAATCTCAAATTGACTAAAGAGGAAAAAACAACATACCTGATGTAATCAATCAAAAAAAACTTAAACTATATTTTCTTAGTCAAAAGCATTTCCAAGAACATAAAAACAATCATCCTATTGAACCTGCAAAATTATATTTTCAATTCCTTAAACATCACTAATCGCAGCAGTCAATATCTAATATCCAATAGAATTTAACATGAATAAAATTGAATAATCTTCCAAGTGAACCTTCATCTCATAAAAATTTACCAAATCAAATACCCAATATCATTCGTATGATTAATTCGGTTATACAGAGCATCAAACATCTTTGATAGTTTGGTTGATTCGTGATTTCTTCAGCCGTCAGTTTTTTAGGGGTACGATGGTTTTTTTTGAACTTTTGTTTACATTAAATACTGAAAGAGAAAATGGAGGAATATAAGCCGTTGATTATTTTGATTTTACAGGTGTCGTTTTCTCCTTTTTTTTGCCTTAAGATCAAAGTATCAAAAACCTTCTTTTATATAGGTTATAGATTTTATTTAAACTTTTACGCGTTCGCTTTTAATTTTCATCGTTTAGTTAAATCGCGTAAACTAAAAATCAACATTCTACGTAAACCGTCACCAAACTAATAAAAGTTTACGTCAATCAAGTGTTATATAATTATTACGAAGATAATTTATAACTTTTCACTTTTTATTTCTATTGGTTACGTAAAACGTTTAAGTTTCGCAATAAAATACATTTTTGCATGCATGTAAACCCTTAAACCCATCTATACTTCAACAAATACCCACAATTATACTCAATGCCTAAAAATTTCATCACTCTTACCAATTTAATCTCACCCTTGCCGTCCATACTTAAGAAATACAAGAAACAAATTCAAAACTCCTTCTAGAAAAACATGTGCTCAAATTCTTAATTAAACTACATTATCTATTAATCAACATGTAAACCTAAAGTATTATCCATGGGATTTCAAGGCAAATCGTGTCCCCTTTTCCCTCCCAACTCATGTAAACAAGTACCGTGGGGAAACTAAGCATGCTTAAGTCTTCATTTACATCCCACATTAATACTTGAAGCTAGTGATAAGACTAACCTCTAACCTATGCCACTCCTTGTCCTTAAACCGTCCATCTCCTATAATGAGAACATGGTTTTGTATTAGTAGTTTCAAGATATTTACACTATAAATAGAAGCCTAAATGCAAGCTTTTATACACACTTATTCCCTAAAAATCAAACATTTCTCTTGTTCTTTCTTTCTAAACTCACGGCTCAAAAAGGGTGACCAAAACAATTCACAACTTTCATTTTGTCAAGATTACAAGCATACTATATCATTAGGGTTAATGTATAAGACATATCAAGGGTATTTCAAAGCTAGGGATTCAAATAAATCAAGGGTTTGCTAAGAAAAAAATTAGGGTTTTCAAAGGATTTTGGGTTGAAGAGCTAGGGTTTTGATTTAGTGTTTACATCTTCATTCATTCACATAAGGTCTATTATAATCTCTACACTTTTATAATTACTTCATTTATTTATATACATATTGTTATATTGTTAATCATCACTTAGTTAATATTTTATAAAGTTTATAAAATAAAATAATATTATACATATTCAGGTAAACATATGTTCATGGTAGAAATATGTTAAATATATATTGGAAAGCAAGAACACATTGTATTAGATATATTTACATAACTCATTATTACAATTTATTTATATAGTTTCATAAATAAATAAATGATGTGGATATTTATTTGGACATATTGGACTTAAATTTATAGACATAAATTAGAGGACCTAAAGTAAACTAATGGTGTGTTATTAGTTAATTTAAAAGGCTTGTACTAATTTAGTCATGTAATAATTTATAAAACTAGTTTATAAATTATATTTATATACGAACAATTTATGCATTTTGTAAGGATACGAATTTTTATAAAATATAAAGGCTTGAGATTTAAATAGTTCATTCCAAGACGATTCCATACATATAAGGAACTCGCAAAACGGAGCTATAATGAAGGAGATATGAAGTTTGCAAGATTTCAATAATTAAATGTATAAAAATAATTTTATACAATCACAATTTGAATTAACTGTTTCGGTACAGATTTTTATAAAATCTGTGAACATTTTATTTTGATAGATTACCTCGATACGGTTTTGTACATATAAAGAACACGCAAAACGGAGTTAAAACGAGAAAGTTATGAGTTGTTAAAGATTTCTAAAAATATATATATATATATTCACAGCTTTTACAAAGCTATGAAAAGCTGCGGAAAAGCTGTGAACTTTGAAATCAGTCATTTTGAGGGATTTCGGGTCCGATTCGGGCATAGTAAAAAACTACACAGTTGTTCGGAATGACGTCTTACTATACATATCAAGTTTTCGGAGACTAGAAGTGTATAGATATTTAACTGGAAATTATAAAAGCTAGATAACTTTGTATTAATTTTTCTGCACTATTTTCCTGACATGAATAGTGTTGGTTCATTTCAATAAAAACCTTACAAAATAATATAACATTACTTATATAATATTTATACATGATTTTAACTTCATAAATATTATTTTACAAATGATTGAACTTTTTATATATTATCATTATATAAATAATAAAAATATTAAATCAAGCGTTATTAACAAATAATCAATTATTGGACAAAGATAATATTTTTACGAATACATATACTTGAACATTAAATATCAAGCGTGACTTAAATATTGTTTCAACTTTTATAAATTAAACAAAACCATTAGGTGGTGATATAACTTTATGATATACATTGTTGTATTTATTTAAATACATCATACTTATATGACCTATAATTAATTAGGTTGCATTCTGGCTATTCGTGATGATATTCTTTGTTGATTGTAACTACATTCGATTACATTCACTTGAGGCGAGTTTATAGCCCTACGTTTTACTCATTTACATATACTTTATCACTTTTTGGGGTGAGAATACATGCGCATTTACAAATTGTTACATACTTGTTTTCATAACTTACTTACAAACTCATTTACATGATTGATTACAAACTCGTTTACATGTTCGTTACAAACTCATTTACTTGATTGATTACAGACTCTTTTGCATGAACGTTTATAAACTCATTTACATGATTGATTACAAACTCGTTTACATACGCATTTACATATCTCGCGGTGAGATACATCACTTGTTTTCACTTATGGACGCAACAACTTTACTTTCATTCAAATGATTACGAATTAGCTTAAGGGGTATGAACTGTTAATTACGATTGGTAGGTGTGAATGTTATAAAATAGATATATTTGGGCGTGACAACCCCGTTCGGGTGAGTAGCTCTTACTAGTTTGACGGATTAGACTAACGAACGTATACCATGTCGGAGCATTGAACGACATATACTTGAACACTTACAGTGCCTGAAAAGATTGGTGTTAGTACAAATATTATGATATTTAATCTATACGATCTCTTTATGTTTTGGTGATGACAAACATGTGACTTGTAATACGTAACGTAAAGTGCGCTAGTTACTCGTAATCACAAATCATCAATGCATACATGCATCTATATCTCACGACGTCTCAGGTCTACATCAATACATCTCTCGACGTCTCAAGTCTACATCAACACCGACATGTGCTTGCACCCGACGTAAATCACATAAGGTATGTACAAACAACATTAAACTTGTAGGATGATCAAAGAAATAAGTTTTTGTCTTAAACATTACATTTTTAAAAATGTAACAAAACAATTTCTCAAAAATTAATTAGACAAATTATTTTTAAATTATAAAGAAATGTTTTATGTAGTAATTATTTCAAAATTCAAATCTAGCTATTTCCCCCCCAAAACAAATGTCACTTTCACCAGACAAGTTTGTCACCACAAAAAGATAAAACAGGAGCGTCTGTCGGGGCGGTCCCTTAAATAGGTCGGCGGCCCCCTTAAATATCTGACGGTCCCTTAATATATCTAGGACCGTCGTTTCCTGATAGACTGTTTTTCAGGTCCTATAAATAGTGGGTCACCTCCAACTATTTTCATAACCCTTTTGCACGATTTTCTTTCAGTTCTTTTTCTCTCTAGATCTCACTAAATCTCTCTAAATCTTTAATCATTCAACTTGGTTAATCTTGTTTAAATGTGATCAAATCTTCTCTTTCCTCCTTTTACTCAAGGGCAAGAGTTGAACTTCGAGTATTCTTCAAGATCCACAAGGTTTTGTAGTTAGTTAGTCCAATTTGTAAACATTTGTTACACTTTAGATCGATAGTATTGTCTTCCAATCTTTAGTAGTGTGTAAATTCAAATGATGTATATATTTGGATAGGTTGATTATCTGTTGGTTAGTATTTTAGGCCACAAAATACATTTGTGAAGTGGTAGATTGGTTCTATCTAAGATTAGGACTTGACATCTAGCTTAGTGTCGAAAAATATTGTAAGCGACGCGTGGGTTTTGGTTTCGTTTATGTGTTTTAGGCCATTAAAACACAAGGTTTGTTATGTTGGCCTCAAACATACGGGTTTGGTTGTACCCGAAATTGAAGACAGACTGGACCATCTAGATTAGTATCTGAAAATTTTTACAAAAAAATGGTAAACAACGTTTTAAGTTTTTCTGCCGAAAGGGTAGCTTGTTGGTTATTGAAAAAGTAACTCTCGTGTTGGATACTCGTGGAGTGGATCAGAGTAAGGTAAATAGAGTAGCTTAGTGACCTGAACCACTATTAAATCATCGTGTACGGTTTGCATTTTTATTTTACATTCTCTTTACTTATGTCTAATTACATTTTATCACTTACCTTTACACTTGGGGGCATTTTGCCACTTATGATTGTGTGATTTATGTGTATGTTTGTTAGTAATGGTTGTGTTAGGCTACTTTGTATAGACATTGTGTGTATGGATAATTGGTAGAATATGCACTAGTTTATTGTAATCTATTATCGACCACTTCTTCGATATTGCTGTTGTCTCAAACTTGATGGTGATGTGATACAAAAGGATTTTGGTTCGGAAACTTCTTCTGGAGGCGCGGTTACTATTAAATCGGCGACCCCCCATATATTTATAGGAGCGCCAGAAGATTTTTATGTAATGTTTTTATTTAAAGTTTTAAATTGAAATGTATTCACCCCCCTCTACGGTTTTCACAATTGGTATCAGAGCCACGTCTCTCTACTTTTCAAAACAAATGGTTTTTAAAATAGAGTATGATCATTTAAATCAAATATCATGTAGGGAGATTAATTTATGAAAAGTGTTATGTTGTTTGATTCATATGTTTTGTTATAAAAAAATAAATATACTTTGTATACTAGCTTGAAGGAAATTTTTCTCAAAAGAACTTGGAAGTGCCAACTTATGTTTGTCTATGTCACGTAAGAGGTAGAATTGATGTATAAGTCACGGTAAAAAAATTTATGTATTGGAACAAATTTTTAAAGTCATGTGTTTACAGAATAAGGTCACACAAATGATTTTTTTTGAAACAAAAAAAACTTGTTTTGGGATCACTTGTGGTTCCCATATATGTTAAGGCGGCCCCCAAATATATCTGGGGGTCGTCACCTTTATGGGGGTCGTCTGTCTGTTTCAGCAGAATTTGACAAACTTTGAAAAATCATATAAAATCAACCGTAAGTCTATAGAAGTCGTGCCACCCGCCATTTCGAAGATAATTGAGTCTACTTTCATTTAAAAATACTTCCAAGTCTTCATACTATATCCTTTAATATGTCAGAATTGTAAAATACTTATAGTGGTCAAAACTTTTAAGTTCCGTTTTAATGTGTAATACTTGTATTTACATTTTCCTGTTAGTTGGACATATTCTAATTACGATATCTTTGAAAAATAGAAATATTTGGTCCTTTCAAAAATATTAATTTTAATTTAATTATTTTTAAATGTGGTAGAGACAACAGTATTTTTTTGTTCAATTCAAATCAAGCTTACAGTATACATCGTTAAATCTGAATACTACAAAACATCGTCGAATATCTTTTGTGTTATATGCTAGATGATTATGTTAGTGTTTACTTTTGTTTTCAACTTGGTAATAGTTAATAGAATAAGGTAAACATAATTAATATTTGTAATTGGGGGCTAATATATTTTATCTAACATCACTATTTTGTTCCTATGGTATTTGATTTTTATGTTATTAGTTGTCGGATTATTGCCATAAATTAGGAATGTAACGATAGATTTTTTGCGTTTAAGTTGCCAAAAAAATTGTTTGTGCTTGCATATAGGCATAGATCACTAAATTCTACAGTGATTACCATTAAACAACTTGTAGAATATTCAATTTTTTAATCGTAAGTAACCCACTTAAGAATAAGTGTTTTAATTAGTTGTGTCTAAGTGTGTGGAAAAATAATGTCCTAAGATCATATGTTAAAACCCGTCACTAAAATATTTCCAACACATTAACTCTCTTCCAACAAGAAGTCTAAATCTTTTCATCATCTTGCGGTGTTTGACCTTGGGTTGGTTAAACAAAATAAAAAATTGTATAATAACATGGTAATTAAGTTTAAATATTATATCACTTCAAGGTATGAATAAATAAATGCTTAATGCATTTTATGATCAAAGAAAAATTTTATTCAACCTCAAACTTTTATAAAATGTTATAAACGTTTTTATAAACATTACAAAACATTTTCTACAATTAAAAGAAATGTTTTATTCAAAATAAACATTTTGATATTCAAATTTTCGGACCTAAAACAGCTAGAAAGTTCCAAAAAATTCTCCCTACACAAAAGGACAAACTAGGGAGTGCCCAGTCTAGGGTGGCCCCTTTAAAATTAAGGGGACCGCCCATAGGTAGACACTCCTCCAGCTTGTCCTATAAATACTGGACTTTTCCCCACTATTTTCTCATACTATCATATTAATTGTCTAGATAAGTATATTGTTCATATTGTGCAAGTGTTGAATTCACATAAATTCGAATCTAGAATTTTTACAAACACTTTAAAACCTTAAATTAAAAAGAGGTAAACTATTCAACCCCCCTTCTAGCTTTTCACATTTAGTATCTACAGCCACGTTAAACAATATTTTTAAAATAAATTGTATTTTAAAACTTGAATCGATCTATGAAATCTGAAAAATATTTAGAAGGGCAATCTATGCAAAGACCAGCACTATTTGAAAGTGATAGATTTATTTATTGGAAAAATAGATTCGAAACTTATGTGAAGTCAAAAGATCTAGACCTTTGGCATGTTATTATCGATGGTAATTTTTCTCCTATTCAAAATAATCCTGAAACTAAAAAGGATGAAATTGTACCTTTTCATAAACAAAACGATGACCTTAAAAAGAAACTTGCAAAAAATAATAAAGCTAAAATGGTAATTTATAATGCTTTTCCACGTAAAGAATACGAAAGAATTTTTATGTGTCAAACCGCAAAAGAAATTTAGGATACTTTGTTAATCACTCATCAAGGTAATAATCAAGTCAAAGCTAACAAAATAGATCTTCTTGTTCAACAATATGAACAATTCACGATTTCGAAAGAGGAATCAATAGAGAATGCCTTTGCTAAATTTAACACTATTATTACTAGTCTAAAAGCACTTGATGAAGGTTTTTATAAGCAGAATTGTGTTAGGAAAGTTTCTTAGGGCATGATATCCAAAATGGAGCCGAAAGTCACGGCGATTTGATGAATCAAAGAATCTAAAACATTACCTCTTTGACGAACTTATTGGAAACTTGAATGTTTATGAAGAATAATAAAGAAGATTTCGAAACGAATCAAAGCAAGAAAGAAACAAATGTATATCTTTGCTTTAAAGGTGGAAAAAGAAGTAGTGATTGATGATACTCAAGTCTAACAGTAAAATTGAAGTGTATGCTATGGCACATAAGGATTCAAGAGGAAATTGAATTCAAGAAATTCTTCAAGAGACGAGAAAGATTTGTAAGACAACCACGAGGCGATAGAAAAACATTCCAAAGAAGTAGAAATGATGGTTATGGTAAAAGTGAAAGAAAATGTTTTAAATGTTGTGATCCAAATCACCTCATTGGTGAATGTTCAAAGCCTCTAAAGAACAACGATCAAAGAGCATTTATTAGAGGAGCATGGAGCGATAATGGAGAAGATGAAATGGAAAAGACTAAAGATGAAACTTGTCTTGTAGCTCAAGCGCCCGATGAAATATGCTTAGGAATAAACTTGGAACCCGATGAGTGGATTAAAGATAGTGGATGCTCAAAACACATGACCGGTAATTGAAAGTTGTTTTCTTCATACAAAGCATACAACGGAGGAAACGTAATCTTTGGAAGAAACTTGCGCGGTAAAATCATAGGCAAAGGTACGATTTCTCAAGACTCCCTAATAATTGAAAATGTTGAGCACATAGATAACTTAACATATAACTTGCTTAGTGTAGGTCAAATATGTGATAGCAAATGCAAAGTATTCACCCCCCCTCTACGGTTTCCACAATTGGTATTAGGAGCCACGTCGCTCTACTTTTCAAAACAAATGGTTTTTAAAATAGAGTACGATCCATGTATCAATTTACCCATGAAAGGGGGATTAAATATGAAAAGTGGTTTGTTGTTTGATTCGTACTAGTTTTGTTATGAAATATACTTCGTATACTAGCTTGAAGAAAAATTTTCTCAAAAAAACTTGGAAGTGTCAACTTATGTTTGTCTAAGTCGTAAGAGTAGTAATGATGTCTAAAACATAAAATTTATGTGTTGGAACAACTTTTTAAAGTCCTATGTTCTATAGTTAAGTTACAAAATGATTTTGAACAAAAAACGTGTTTTGGAGTCACTCGTGGCGGTCCCATAAATGTTCGGGCGGCCCCCATATATATCTGGGGGTCGTCACCTTTATAGGGGCCGCTTGTCTGTTTTGTCAGATTTTGACAAACTTTGAAAAATCATATAAAATCAACCGTAACTCCGTAGAAGTCGTGTCACCCGCCATTTCGAAGATAATTGAGTCTAGTTTCATTTAAAAACACTTCCAAGTCTTTATTCTAAAACTTAAGTCAGTCAGAAATGCAAAATACTACATAGTGGTCAAAACTATATGTTTCGGTTTGACGTAAAACTTGTAGTTTACCTTTTCTTTCAAGTCGAGCATTTCTAGTCAACTTATCCTTGAAAACATTGATCTTGATTAATTTTTAAAATGGGGAGGAAACTATTTTTGTTTTCAAATAAAATCAAGCTATGTATACATCGTTATATCTAATACACAAAACGACGACGAATATCCTTATGTGTATGCTAGATGATTATGTGTGTTTAACTTTTGTTTCAACTTGGTTAATAGATATTAATAAGTAATCATTACTATTTGTAATTGAGCTAATTATATATCTAAACACATGTGCCATGTATGCTATTTGTATGTTACTAGTTTTCCGTATTATGCCTAATAGGAATTACGCTAGATTTCTTGCGTTAAGTTGCAAAATTGTTTGTGCATTGCATATAGGCATAGATCACTATATTTACAAGTGTTACATAAACATCTTGTAGATTATTTTGAGTGTAGTAACCCATTTAGAAACAAGAGTTAAATAGTTTGTCAAGTGTGTGGAAAAATAATGTCCTAAGATCATATGTTAAAATCCGTCACTAAAATATTTCCAACACATTAACTCTCTTCCAACAAGATGTCTAAATCTTTTCATCGTCTTGCTTTGTTTGACCTTGGGTTGGTTAAACAAAAGAAAATATCATATTAATACATTAGTATTTAAGTAAAAGAAATTGTATTTTTTTTGTTAAACTTTGCTTGTGCTTGCATTGTTCTAACACACACACAAGGTGGAGGAGGCCTTGAATGATTCCCGACGAGGAGGAGCGAGAGGCTTGGGCTTCACTCGATTAGGATTGAGTGTCAGACGACCCCCTCCTTCTGGAGCTTCGACCCATTGTGATCAGGGTGTTTGCACACGCGTACCCATTCTACATGGCCAACACCAGTATCAGCTGAAGCTGACTGGGCAGAGTAGAGAAGGTACGAGTAAAGAGTGTAACAGTACCTCTCATTCTGACACTACATCAGCGTACATGAGACTCGCTTTTAGATGCAGCTGGTGCTTGATGTGAAGGGGCGGCTAGTTTATAGTGTAGTAAAACTTAAAATGAGATAGGCATCGAGGAGAATGATCGTACGGCGTTTCCAGGATCTCCAGATGTGTAGATGGATGAGAGACAGAGGGTAGAAAAGAGCTGACTCTCCGTGTGTCATCAGAGAGTTATGAGGCGAGGGAGAAGGAGGGATGCAAAAGAGATAGACACGATATACCACAATAGGAGAAGAGAGAGGATGTCTGGATCTCCATCATAGCGAGAGAGGGGATTACTTATATGTTCTTTAAAGGGCATGTGTGCTGAAGGCTACAATAGCCAGATGTAGCTTTTGACTGCAAAAGCTAAATAAGCTTAACATGCTTTATTTTTAGCTTTTTCTGTTTTGGTGATTAAAGCCTACAAAATAGCTAGTAAAGTAGGGGATAAGTCACTAGGCTAAGGGTTGTCTATAAATAATGCTAAGGTAGTACTAAATAAGCCCTAAAATAGCCTGGGGAGAAAATAAGCTAAGAGCTCTACATGTTAGGAGAAAACAATAAACAGAAAAAGTGAACTGTTCTAGACGTATAATTTAGAGTATCTTAATAGGCTAAGACTAGTTGAAATAAGCTGCTAATCCTAATAGGCCTACCTATAAGCTCGGTTAAAGCATTAAAAACCTAGTAGCTTAATTTAGCATAGAGCTAGAACAATGTGGAGGCTACTTTTGGTGTGCTCTATGCACCAGAGGTAGAAACAAAACAGGGCTTTAAGGCGCCTTTATTGGGCTTGCATCCCATGATAAGCTCACAAGGGTCTTATTCCCAAAAATTAAGGCCAAGCAGATGATCAACGGGGTAATGAGCTTATATTCAAATTTTTAAGGTATTAAGGTGAACTTAAACCCTTGCTGAGTTTTATAGGGTTGAATTTGCGCTGTTTCAAAGCATCATGCAATCCTCCCTTTTGAATCTGGGGGCATACTTTGGGGGGGTTTCACAAACACACATGCATACATGAACACTTGGCTTATGCTGCCAAACCAAAGACAGAACAAAGGGGTTTGTTTTATGGCTAGAAACAACTAAAATGAGCACAAGAGGGTGTGCTTAAGCTGCTTAAGCAGCTGGAGTGGCTTAGCTTATTTTTTTCTTTATAAATTTTGGCAGAACATAAAGGGATCATAAAAACTTAATTTTGTATTAAAACTTGCAATTAACTTGGCCTAAATAAGCCCACACACTCAGCCAAAGATGGCTGAGTGTGTTTGACCCATACCAATCCCATAATTACCCATTTTGAGGCAAAACCAAACACCCCCTTAAATATATAAAAACGTTTTTTAACTGATTTTTAAAAAAGGGAAAGCTGAAATAGGTGATTATAAGTAATGTTTGAACATTTTAACACACTCTTATATAGAATAAACAGAATTAGAGAGCTGATATGAGACTTTAATTTCGACAGTGGTAATATCAAGAAAACTCTTAACTTTTTATTAAAAACTAAGAAATTACAACATAAAACTTTTAAAATAGAACTGAGTACAATAATACAAAAAGAAAGACTTAATTTAAAAACTTTAAAACTAAAACAGGGTGTGTGGACTTCGGCTTGTTCTTCTAGCTTTTATACAAGTCCTAAGTCTTCACTTTTTCTTGACTTGTGTTAGTTGTGTGAGTACAGACCTTTGCACACTCTTCTAGCCCTCAGATCACTTTTGTGCTTCTTCACATACAACCTCAGCCATTGATGTTGCTCGGTTTGTGTAAGATTGCCAACATGGCAGGGTTATAAGGGTTGGGGTGAGTGGGGATAGGTGAGGTATAGCTGTAGAGGTGTACTGGAGAGGTGGGGTGAGCTGTAAACCATGGGGGAGGGTGGTTTGGTTTTGGCGGGTAAGTGGGAAAGGTACGGGTTGGTTACAGGTTTTAAAAGAGAAGAAGGAAAAAGATGCACAATTGGCCCTCCACGTTTCTCTCTCTTTTCATTTCGTTTTGGCCCGTTTTTAGTTATAAAGGGAGTTTGGAAAGTGACATAAATGGCCCCTCCGTTTTATAACAAAAGAATTTTTGGAAAATTGCAATTTTAGCCCTTGTGTTTTATTTTTCTCTTTTTCTTATAAAACAACTTTTAAAACTTGGCATCTTTGGCCCCTTTTCTTTATTTTTTCATTTTTAATTATAAAACAAGTTTTTAAAATTTACATTTTTGGTCCTTGAGTTTTATAAAAAAGATGTTTTGGGCTTGTATTGGGCCCACTGGGTTTAGGGTTGGTTATTGGGCTTTTTCAAGCCCAATAAGATTATGAAGTGGGTTTGCCCACTGGGTTTGGGTTTGGTTATTGGGCTTTTTCAAGCCCAATAAGGTTATGGAGTGTGGGTTTGTGTGTACCAATGGCTAGAGATTGGCTGTAGCTGGGCTAGATTGGGCCTTCAAAGTCCTGCACAGTCTTTGTCAATTGCACACAAATGGGCTGTTGTAATTGATTGAGGGCCCATTTGGTCTTCACAGTCTTCATAGTTATACTATTGGGCTTTCCCGGCCCATCAGATGGGTTAAGATTGCATCCAACAGTATTCTTCAGTTTCGGCTCCGGTTTGACTGCTGATTCTTAAGTATTGACTCTGACTTTGACATTTTTGGACTTTGGCCTTGATTTTGCACAGCCTTTTCCATTCCATGCTCAGTTTTGTCATTTTGGCTTGGTTTTCTGCCTTTTTGATGATATCCACTTCCTGCACAATACAAATGCAAAACAAACATATATTTGGCAGTTTTTGTCTGTTTTTGGTCATTTAAGCTTGTTTTTAGAGGTAAAAGATATGTGTAATTAAGCACTTATCAGTGCGCAATGTAAACGTGAGTGTAGATTCTAAATTGGTGGCAAACCAAGTCCTAGGGACATACGTCGCCAAAGAAGAAAATATGGTCAAGTACCTTGAGAAGGCCAAAAGCCTGATCAGCGGTTTTACTAACTTTTCCATAAGCCAAGTCCCAAGAAGTAAAAACAAGAAAGCAAATTCCCTGAGCAAAATCGCGTCAACCAGCTTTGCGCACTTATCAAAACAGGTCTTAGTCGAAGTACTTAAAGATAAATCCATACAAGAGGAGGAAGTGGTGACAGTAGTAAAGGAAGAGGGCCCAACATGGATGACACCGATAATAGAATATTTGAAAGATGGGACCCTTCCTGATGATAGAAAGGAGGCAAGCAAACTCTGTATCAAGGCTAGACAGTACGAATTGTTAGAAGGGGTTCTTTACAGGAGGTTATTCCTAAAGCCTTGGCTCAGGTGTGTTGGACCACTCCAAGCAGATTATGTGATTTGAGAAATTCATAAAGGGTCATGCAGTATACACGCAGGACCACGGTCCATAGTGGCCAAAG
>BQNB010127936.1:0-19359 GCA_026074375.1 Tanacetum coccineum | reverse complement strand
GAGTTTGAGACAATTGCAAAATTGGTCCTTGGGGTTTTATAACAAAAGAGAAATAAAGAAGTTTATGAATTTGCAAAACTGCCCCTTGATATTTAAAAGGGGAAAAAGTATTGCCATTTGGCCGATTTAGTCCTTGTTTCTTTTTAGCTCTTTTTCTAAATAAAACAACTTTTGGAATTGGCAGATTTGGCCCCTCTCTTTATTTTTTTCATTTTTAATTATAAAACAAAGTTTTAAAATTTACATTTTTGGTCCTTGAGTTTTATAAAAAAGGTGTATTGGGCTTTTGTTGGGCTTGGGCTTGTATTGGGCCCACTGGGTTTGGGTTTGGGCCCAATAAGGTACAGGCTTGGTTATTGGGCTTTTTCAAGCCCAATAAGGTGTAGGAGCGGGTTTTGTGTGTACAATGGCTGAGATTGGCTGTAACTGGGCTAGGATTGGGCCTTCAAAGTCTTCACAGTCTTTGTCAAATGCACACAAATGGGCTGTTGTAATTGATTGAGGGCCCATTTGGTCTTCACAGTCTTTGTCAAATGCACACAAATGGGCTGTTGCCCATCATATGGGTAAAGATTCTTCAAATAGATTCTTCAGTTCGGCTCCGTTTGACTGCTGATGTCTTCTGTATTGACTCTACTTTGACATTTTTGGACTGTGGCCTTGAATTAGCACAATTCTTTTTCTCCATTCCATGCTCAGTATTGTTCTTTTGGCTGGTATTCTGTCTTTTTGTTGAATCCACTTCTCTTGCACAATACAAATGCAAAAAAACCAAAAAAAAAACCCATTTATTATTTTTTTTTTTGGGGGGGGACAGTTTTGTCTGTTTTTGGTCATTTTAATCTCGTTTTTATAGAGGTAAAAGATAAGTGAAATTAAGCACTTATCAATTAATTTATTCGTGTTTTTGTTTTAGTGAAATTGAATTCCGAGTTAGAAGTAATTCAAAGTTTTGAAGACAAAGCTCAACTCGCCGCCAAAGGCTTTCAAACCGCTGTCAAAAGAAGTAAGCAACCCGACCGATGGAATTTAAGGCAACATGCCAAACACAACTCGCTGCGAAGCACAAACCCGCCGCCAAGAGTTTTAAATAACCCCGCCGCGAAGAATTTTTGATCAACCGCCGTAGAGTTTTCAAACCGCCAAGATTCCTAACAGGAATTAGTTATTAAAGTATCAATCCCGCTGACAACACTGTTCCAAAAAGAACCGCCTGGTTAAGGCAAACCGCTGTGTATTAAAACAACTAACTCGCCTCTTGAGCAACTCGCCGCCTATTCAACCCGCCGTAAGCAAACCGCTGCTTATTAACAACATCAGCTCTGCATTAGCGAACTCGCCACAGAACAAGCATCCCCTATTGATCAGAGAGTTGGTAACCTACTAAATAAAATACAATTTTCACCAAACCGCCGTGAAGAAATTCCTGGCAACTCCTCACACAAGAACAACGAACGTTTTTCTCAACACAAAATCACTAAATCCACCCTTTGACGATTATTGCTTGATTTCGAATTGGCACAACACAATACCACAAGGTAATAGCAACTAGAAACACCCAAACTTACAATCATTACAAACAACAAAATTCGAGCATCTTAATAAAACGAGTCTAAAACTTTCTATGGCACACTTTCGAGCTAAATCAAACACAAATTCGCACATAACACGATCTAATGCATACACCATAAGCTCTGATACCAATTGTGTATAGGCTTATATCATAACACAGGGTTCGATTCTTGGATCAGGCCTAGTTTAGAGAGAGAAACACTCGAGAAGAATTAGTTTAGAGAGAGAAAGTGTTTCTTGTAAATGATTATTTGACTAGCTTCTCTCTTCCAAAGTTGGAAGAGACTATATATAGTACTTACAATATACCGGGTATTTGAACCCGACTTAAAACCGAAAAACGTACAATTAACTATTAAACTACGAGCTATATAAAACAGTAAAATACACGGGGTGACCGAGTCTTTTTCTAATATCTAACAGTTACAGATTGGTATCTAGAGCCAAGGTTATAGAGAACCATGTCAAAAGTTTTTGTCTGGACTATAACCATTTTCAAATACTATTTTTACAAATGGGATTTGCACGGGATATACATACATTACTTGTTTGCATCTAGGATATATGCTTACATGATACACACTGTTTTAGCATTAGTAATTACTAAGTGCTTACATGATTGACATACGTATATATAAATTATATTACGTATAGTACTATAAGAGTCTTATAGATATAACATAGATACCACTCTTATAATTAAAACTTATAGTCATATCATACCGATCTCTCTTATAAGTAATACTTATATAAGCTATTTTTGCTTTTTGCAGTAGTCATGTATTCTGCATCATCTGCGGTTACCTACACTTCCGTCTACACCGACTCTGTAGCCCGGCAAAGCCTTCTGGGGAGCCGATGATGAGGAGGTATCTGAGGGAGGCATTCCACGGGTCATCGTATAGGATACGACGAACTCCCTATAGAGCCAGTAGTCTCCCCCAACTTCGTCGACCTGAACTACATACCAGGCCCTAGAGGATCCACTGACACCGCCAATTCTCAGGACGATGATACGTGAGCCGATTTTCATCAGCAGGGCACATGGAACCTGACTACGAGCCAGAGCCTATAAACCCGATTAAATACCTTGAGATGAGCAGAGTATCCAGCTGATTGAGACACATTACCATCCTGTGGATATCACTCTACTGCTGAGTCACCCGGATATGTTACTGAGTCGGATCCCGAGGAAGATCCAGAGGAGTACGTGGATGATGAGATAGAGGATGGTCCAGTTGACTATCCTATGGATGGGGGAGATGATGATAACGGCGATTCAATCTAGGGAATGACGCCAATTAAATGGGATATATGAGGACTGAAGAGGACGAGATGAGGATGAGGAGGAGCAACTTATGCTCCGACCGACTCTGATGTAGTTGTACCTACTGATGTATCCTTGTTTCCCCCCCTGAGGGAACAGAGCTTGTTATAAACTACCACCCACACAGACAGTTACAATAGGGGCTAGGATTTCCGTCCGGCCTCAGACTTCCATATCCCTTCCACCAGAGGCAAAGGTCGAGAGACTTCTGGCCATGACTACTCCATCACCATCACCACCTATCTCACTATCACCACCCTCTGCAGGAGAGCGCCTTGTTAGGTGCATGGCATCACCTGCACATTCATCACCACCACCTGTGCCATCACCATTACTACCATCATCTGGGTGTCCAACCCAAATCCAACACTCAGGATAATCATCTACCTCATGCCCTTATTGATTGCAGTTACGTTCAGCATTACCATCACCTTCCACTACCACCACTACCACCATCTCTATACATACCACCACCTGTTGACTGTAGGGATGATATTCCCGAGTTCGAGCAGCCACCTCACAAGAGGTTATGTTGTCCCACACTAGGCTCCATATAGCGAATCGGGGAGAGTACAACCGCTAGACCTACATGAGTCAGGGGGATAATATAGGTTTGTCATGCGTAGTAGATGCTAAGAGAGCGACAGGGGATTAGAGAATGTTGGGTACGCAATTAGGGATACTTGTGTAGATCCGACATAGGACAGTCTGAATGCCCTATGACCCGAAGGTAGAGGTCAATACTAGGGACTACAGGAGCTTGCAGACTCCATGAGCATGATTCACAGACTTGTATGCCTTACAAGAGGATGCTCATGATAGTAGGTCTCATAGTATCGACAAGGAACCGATATGGACTCGCAGCGGGTCGACTTACTTATAGGGGATAGGATGACTCTCTAGGAGACAGTATGGATGGTGAAGGAGGAGGCCTATGCTTCCCGAGAGGCTTGGGCTCACTCGATAGGATTGAGTTAGGCGACCCATCAGGAGCTTCAGACCCACCGTGATCATGTGTAGAACAAACGAGACCCATCTACACAAAGGCAACATTCAGACATCAGCTACAGTTGCAGGGTACTCTCATTCAGACACAACATCAGGTACATGAGACTCGCTTTTAGATGTAGAAGGCTGATGATTCATCCAGAAATAACCATGGTCACCAACAACAACCCTTTAAGAGGCAGAATGTCGTCAAGGTCTACCATATGGGGACAGGCAAAAAGAAGTCGTATGGGGGATCTTTGCCTAAGTGCACCAAGTGCCATTTTCATCACAATGGCCCGTGCACCCAGAAGTGCCACAAGTGCAACAAGGTAGGGCACTTTCCCTGCGATTGCAAGAGTACTGACAACACAAACATTGCTAATACTCAGAAGGGAAATGGGGCAGGTCCCAAGGGTAAATTGTTTTTTATGATTGTAGGAGCAACTAGGGCATTTCCAAGAGAGATAGTCTCTAAGTTGAGAATAATGCTGAAGGGAAAATGGGAATGCACGAAGGCTGGGGATTATGCAGTTGGGAATGCATAGAAGAGATGGAATGCATCGGGAAACCCGGATTCAAATGTGTACGGGTACGTTCCGACCCTCTTAAACAACCACTATGCATCTATCTTATTCGACACTGGTGCCGATAGAAGCTTTATATCCACTGCATTTAGTTCCCTGATTGACATCGTCCCAACTCCATTAGATAATAGTTATGATGTCGAATTAGCTGATGGGAAAATAGTCGGGATAGACACTATTATACGAGGTTGCACTTTAAATTTCTTAGACCATCCGTTTCACATAGATCTAATGCCCGTAGAACTGGGTAGTTTCGACGTCATTATCGGTATGGACTGGTTAAGAAGATGTCACGCCGTGATCGTGTGCGATGAGAAACTCGTTCAAGTTCCCTATGGGAATGAAACTTTGACTTTTTGTGGCAACGAAAGTAGCAACGAGAGAGAATCTCGGTTGGCAGTTATCTCATATTCAAAGGCTCAAGAGTACATGGCGAAGGGATGCCAGGTCTTTTTGGCGCAAATATCCGCCAAGAAAGAGGAGGACAAGTCGGAAGGAAAACAAATTAAGGACGTACCAATCGTTTGAGACTTTCCTGAAGTGTTTCCCGAGGACTTGCCAGGTCTTCCTCTGGCTCGACCAGTGGAATTTCAGATCGATCTGATTCCAGGAGCCGCACCCGTTGCTCGAGCACCGTATCGATTGGCTCCATCCAAAATGAAGGAATTATCAGAGCAACTACAAGAGCTTTCCGATAAAGGATTCATAAGACCTAGTTCCTCACCATGGGGAGCCCCTGTCTTGTTTGTCAAAAAGAAGGATGGGTCATTCAGGATGTGCATTGACTACAGGAAGTTAAATAAGATGACAGTAAAGAATCATTATCCACTCTCGAGGATCGACGATTTATTTGATCAACTCCAAGGATCCAGTATTTATTCAAAGATAGATCTGAGATTAGGATATCACCAGTTTAGAGTACGAGAGCAAGATATTCCAAAGACGGCATTCCGAACTCGGTATGGTCATTACGAGTTCCAGGTTATGCCATTCGGACTGACAAACACACCTGCGGTATTCATGGACCTCATGAACCGAGTATGCAAGCCTTACTTGGATAAGTTCGTAATTGTCTTCATCGATGACATACTTATTTATTCAAAGGACAAGAAAGAGCATGAAGAACATCTTAAGGCCATTTTGGAATTGCTTAAGAAGGAGAAGCTGTATGCCAAATTTTCAAAATGTGAATTTTGGATTCCGAAGGTACAATTTCTCGGGCATGTCATTGATAGCAGAGGCATACACGTGGATCCAGCCAAGATAGAATCTATCAAAGATTGGGCATCTCCTAAGACACCAACGGAGATCCGCCAATTTTTAGGTCTTGCTGGTTACTATCGAAGGTTCATCGAAGGATTTTCGAAGATTGCTAAATCAATGACGAAGCTTACTCAGAAAGGAATCAAGTTTGACTGGGGTGAAAAGGAAGAGAACGCTTTTCAGTTAATAAAGCAGAAGTTGTGCAGTGCGCCAATTCTGGCTTTACCTAAAGGGAGCGAGGACTTTGTGGTCTATTGTGATGCTTCACACAAGGGCTTAGGCGTTGTGTTGATGCAGAGAGAGAAGGTGATTGCCTATGCTTCTCGACAGTTAAAAGTTCATGAGAAGAACTACACCACTCATGATTTAGAACTTGGATCGGTGATATTTGCTCTAAAGATATGGAGACACTATCTATATGGAACCAGATGCACCGTGTTCACCGACCATAAAAGCTTACAACACATTCTCGATCAAAAGGAGCTTAACATGAGGCAACGCCGTTGGCTTGAATTGCTAAGCGACTACGATTGTGACATTCGTTATCATCCAGGGAAGGCAAACGTAGTGTCTGATGCATTAAGCCGTAAGGAGCGGATTGATCCACTGCGGGTTCAAGCCTTGGTTATGATTATTGGCTTGGATCTTCCAAAACGAATTTTAGAAGCTCATATCGAAGCCCAGAAACCAGAGAATCTTGTGAATGAAGATGTAGGCGGTATGATAAGAAAGGATATACCCAAGGAAAGGTTAGAACCACGTGCCGATAGGACTTTATGTTTACACGGCAGGAGTTGGTTACCTTGCTATGGAGACTTAAGATCCGTGATTATGCACGAATCTCACAAGTCAAAATACTCTATCCATCCCGGTTCTGAAAAGATGTACCAAGATGTGAAGAAACTGTATTGGTGGCCAAACATGAAGGCTGACATCGCCGCTTATGTTAGAAAGTGCTTGACGTGCGCAAGGGTCAAGGCCGAACACCAAAGGCCATCAGGACTGTTAGTACAACCAGCAATACTCGAGTGGAAATAGGATAATATCACGATGGATTTTATCACCAAGCTTCCTAAGTCGTCACAAGGTTTTGATACCATCTGGGTGATTATAGATCGACTTACAAAATTTGCCCACTTCTTGCCAATAAGGGACAATAACCCATTAGACAAATTGGCAAGGTTGTACTTGAATAGGATAGTAGCAAGACACGAGATACCTGCTTCGATTATCTATGATCACGATGGGAGATTCACATCCAATTTTTGGAAATCATTTCAGAAAGCTTTGGGTACAGATATAAGTATGAGCACTGCGTACCATCCAGAAACTGACGGCCAAAGCAAGAGGACTATTCAAACTTTTGAGGACATGCTACGTACTTGCGTGATCGAGTTTGGAAAAGGCTGGGTTAAGCATTTGCCCTTGGCCAAGTTTTCATACAACAACAGTTATCACGCTAGCATAAAGGCCGCACCTTATGAGGCACTGTATGGTCGAAAATGTCGATCACCGGTGTGCTGGGCCGAAGTTGGAGAAGCTCAACTGACTGGTCCAGATTAATCCAAGAGACAACGGAAAAGATCGTCCTGATCAAGCAGAGGATGCAAGCTGCTCAGGATCGACAAAAGAGCTACGCTGATCGGAAACGAAAGCCGATGGTGTTTGAAGTTGGGGATAGGGTTATGCTAAAGGTCTCACCTTGGAAAGGGGTTGTATGATTCGGTAAGTAGGGCAAGTTGAATCCAAGATACGTCGGACCTTTCAAGGTGTTAGCCAAAGTTGGGAAAGTTGCCTACAAGATGGAACTTCCCCAAGAGTTGAGCAAAGTTCATCATACTTTCCATGTGTCTAATCTGAAGAAATGTTACGCTGACGAACCATTAGTCATGCCGTTCGAAGGAATTCATGTTGATGATAAGCTCCAGTTTGTGGAGGATCCCGTTGAAATCATGGAATGGGAGATCAAACGATTGAAGCAAAGCCGAATACCATTGGTTAAGGTTCGCTGGAACTCTAGGAGAGGTCCTAAGTTCACTTGGGAACGTGAAGATTCATTCAAACAAAAATACCTACAGCTTTTCACAAACCGGGCTTCATCATCCACTACAAGGTCTTAAGCTTTGAGAACAAATTTAGGTCATTCTACGACTCCTATTATTCGTCACTATTTATTTTGGTCCGATGCGCGTTTACCTTTAAATTAACTTTTAAACTAAATCGCGTAGACTAGAAATAATCGTTTAATGTAAACGGTCATCAAATAAATTAAGGTGTACATCAACCAAGTAATATATAATTATTAACTTTGAGTATTTTATTTTTATTGGTCACGTAAAAGGTTTACGTTTCCCAATAAAATACATTTGGACACACCTCGGAAATACCTAGGCTTACCTAGACTCAAACCAATAACCACATTTAAAACCTTAACACAAAAATTAAGTAAATTTTGTGTACATAACCTACTAGGGCCAGATATACACACAAACACATCTAGAAATTAGTCATGCCGTTGGAAGGAATTCACGTTGACGATAAGCTCCAGTTTGTGGAAGAGCCCGTTGAAATCATGGAACAAGAGGTCAAACGATTAAAGCGAAGCCGGATACAATTGGTTAAGGTTCGTTGGAACTCTAGGAGAGGTCCTGAGTTCACCTGGGAACGTGAAGATTCGTTCAAACAGAAATACCCACAGCTTTTCGCAAACCGAGCTTCGTCATCCACTACAAGGTCTTAAGCTTTGAGGACAAAGCTCTTTTAATGGGTGGAGACTGTAACATTTCTCAATTTCAGGTCATTTTACGACTCCTATTATTCGTCACTATTTATTTTGGTCCGATACACGTTTACTTTTAATTTAACTTTTAAGCTAAATCGCGTAGACTAGAAATAATCATTTAACATAAACGGCCACCAAAATATAAAGTTAAGGTTTGACATAAATCAAGTGTTATATAATTATTAAGAAGATAATTATTAACTTTGGTATTTTAATTTTATTGGTCACGTAAAAGGCTTACGTTTCAACTAAATAAAATACATTTGACCACCCCGGAAATACCTAGACTTACCTAGACTCAAACCAACACCCACTTTTAATCCTTAAACATAAAAAATTTAATAAAAATCTTGTGTTAATAACCCACTTAGGGCGGATGTGGGGAAACAAAAGCAACTAGGAATATCCTTAATTATCTCCTATGTACTTGTAACATCAAGGGTTTAATTTAAGGAAGGTCCTTTATGTCTCATAGTTATCTTAATACACATAAGATAAAGACCACTTTGGATCCCTCTTTTCCTTTGATACCCGCGGCAACAACATACATATACACAAACCATGAAATCTTGCTAAATCCTAGTAAATCTTGTACATATATCTTGTAATTAAGAGTTGTACTAGTAAGGTATTATCAAAACTATAGGAGATTAACTAGAAACCACAAAACCACCGATTTAGGGCGCGGTTTGGTTTGGATTAGGGACAAGGAAATGTAACTAGCTCATAAGCTTTAAATACACCATCCACCACTTGAATGAAAACACTTCTGATAACCCTTAAACTTTTAATCACTCTCTCCAATAACCCCCTTATTTTCTTTCTTAGTTTTGAAAACTCCCCATATATAATCACGACACTATCCACATAAATTCGACATCACTAATATTCAAGAGGCTAAGGATTATACATTGGAGGGTTTGAAAGAAAGAAGGTTTTAGGTTAAGCTAGGATTTGGGTTATACGATTCGGGTTTACTACATGACACACATTCAAGAAGCAATTTTTAAAACTAATCTTTCCAATACTACTCTACCACCCACTATACCCCAACCACACACTAACTAAAACAACACCCACCTACCACACTACCCCTCACCCCAATATAAACCCCCCTCAACTATTTCTATATCCCCATCCATTAACCCCCCCATCCATTACCCCTACATCCACCCCACCCACACCCATCAATATATTATCACTTACCTAACCCAGTACCACTCCTCACTGTAACACAATGGCTTAATATCGAGCTAAGGATTAAACGTTTATGTTTAAGTTACGCGAATGGAAACCAATATGAAAAGTAACACGTAGACGCTAAATGCATAAAACCTATACGTAAACATTACATAAAAACATGATGGTTTGGCTTGGGAAGGAGTATACAAGCTAATTAGACGCTTGCATGTGATAAAAATGAACCATAGGTAGGACAAATAAGCTCAAGGTGTTCGTTTGTGGTTAAACACTACAAACCCAAACCATATGCACCCACAATAGACGTGCATGTCCACTATTAGGCCATGAAGCCCATGAATAGGACACGAGCTTATAGGTTGGCTTAGGTATAAGTTAAAGAGCTTAATAGTAGCTTAAGGTGCTTAACGAAAACCCTAACTAAGCCCTAAAACCACTAATAAGCCTAACGGAACACTAACGGATCACGTTGGGCCAAACAGTCCATTAACGAACATTAATGGGCCTAACAGTCCATTACTTAAGGCCCACAGCTTATTAATAAGCTCACTTGAGCTTATTGAGGGGTTAGAGGACTTAGTGAACTCGTTTGGTTAAGAATTCACATAAGGAAACCCTATCGGGCCACAAATGGGCTTAACGAGGCCCAATACGAGTCCAATAGCCACCAATAAGCTAAAGCAGCTTATTCGCGAGCTTATATAGGTTTGTGGGTTTATTATAAACTTAAAATGCTAATGGACCTTAATCGAACAAGCTTAAACACGTAAAACCCTTAACTGATTCATAATAGGCCCAAAAGCCCATTATCGAGAGCTTATTTACTTATAAATAAGCCAAACTATAAAAATAGCTTAAATGTAATATAAGGATCTTTATTGAAACTATAAAATGAGCTAGAACATGTTATAAAACCATGATGGACCTTCTAAGACTTTTCGGGTTAAGGTTATCGGGCTAACGAGCCCAATAAGCTCAAAATAAGCTCATTCGCGCTTATTATTAAGCTGATCAGTTTCAATAAGCTTAAATAATCTTAATAAGGGCATATGTACCTTTGAAAACTAAATTGGACATTTAAATTGCTTATTGGACCTTAACGGGCCCAATAAGGTCCAATAAGCCCAAATAAGCTCATCCGAGCTTATTTATAAGTTGTCACAGCTTATATGGCTTATTGGAGCTTAATAAACAAAATTATTGCAATTGTTAGACTTATTGGGCTTAAAATGAATTTTTTGTAAGTTAAGGTGACTAAAAGTGTCAAAATGAAAAACTTAGGTTTAAAAACTGTCTAAAAAAAACTGATTCTATAAATTCTTGGGGTTGTTTTGTCAATTCTGAAACTTAAAGGGGATGTTTTGAGAACATAAGGACCTAAAGTGTAATGGTTGCAAAGTTAAAGGACTAAAAGTGAAATATGAAAAACATAGGGGTTTTAAAGTGTAAATTTTATTATTTTTAAAATAGGGACTGTTTTTGTAAAATATAGGAAAACCTAAGGGATATTTTACAAACATAAAGTGTTTTTTATAATCACTTTAACGTATCGTACAAGTTATGAATATTTATCGGATTTTTTACATATTGAAAAACACGACTTAATATAATATGGAATATTTATTAATAACGCCTTATAAACATACTTTAGTGTTTGCAATCATATACTATCCACGACCTGCAAGTAAAGACAAATACACTAAACATGTTGCACCAGGTAACAAGTGATTAACAGTTTATATATATATATATATATATATATTGTATATATATATATATATATTATATATAATATATATATATTTATATATATATTAACTAGCAATTTATTGTAGTCTTATGCATTAAGGTCGTTGCCTTAAACTTGTAGACTAAGACTGGCCGTATTTACTTAGGTATTTGACGGTGTGATTCATTTGCCATACTTGGATATATTTATCATTCACAGAGGACTACCTACTCAGGTGAGTTCATAGCCCCATGTTTTATAATTATTTAAATGATTTACATCTTTGGGGTGAGAACATGCTTTGTTTTACAAATTGGACGCAAGTGTACATTTTATACTATGATTACGTGTTTGCCTAAGTAGCGATAACCCACTGAGCCCATTATCATGAACTGTCAATTACTAAATTGTGAGCGCGAATGTTATAAATAGATCTATTTGGGATTGACATCCCCGTTTGGGTGAGTAGCGCTCACTGTGCCGGGTTGCCGGACAACAAACGTATACCATGTCGGATTTGGGATGTTGCAGGTTAGAACATCATTCACGGGCATTTATTGGCAATTTATTGCATTCATACATGTCGAGCTTCAGTGTCATGAGCTTAGGAAAACGTAATTACTTTTTATGATGTTTGCATCTGTTGCTTAATCATACACTTGGAAATCTTGCGGTCCTACTATTGATTTCATAACCTATGAATTCACCAACTTTATGTTGAACGTTGTAAAGCATGTTTCTCAGTCAATAAGGAACAAGGTTTTCCAAGATACATTGGGGGTCACTCTTTGGAGAGTCAGTACTAAAGATTTAGGGCGTATTACATTTTGAGAACATTGTTATAAACCAAAATCTTTACTTGTATTGTCGAACAATTTAAAGCCATGAGCTTATGTAATGAACACGTATTTTGTTAATCCAATGTATCTTTTAAAACGACACATTTTGTAGTCGTTCTCATATCTTGTGCTATTGATCTATGAAGTAACGCCCTCGGATATTCAACATTCCGCTGCTACCCAGATTTGGGGGTGTTACAAAACCCTCCTTTGTATTTATCTATAATTGCATGAAACTTAGGTTGTAGATCCTTTTGATGTTGCTTCTTGTTGATGAGTATGCGCGTTAGGCTTTAGAAAACCAGCTTTTGTCTGTATCATTGTTGATATGTCTAGGGAAACGCGAGTAGTGTAGAAAGGATACCATCGGTGACAGTGTTCATACTACCTTACTCCTAATATGGTTGATCCCTCTTAAGTTATTTTACATGCATTTAATATACTCTTAGGGGCCTTGTAATAGTCTTCATACTACCTTACTTGTGCGTTGACCTAACGGAATATTAAATAGACGGCGAGTTCGTGTAATCCACGCATGACCTAGGAAATACTTACACAGATCATCACAAGTGTAACAAGGCAATAGATCTAGGAGAAGCAATCTGAGGGGTAGTGCATGATTAGGTAAATACATTTGTTTATCATAAAGTTATCACCAGTAGTTTAGATATTACTTAGTTTAGTTATTAGTTAAACAAACCAACCTCTCAAACCATAGATTTACCTGCTTTCTTATAAATACAAAAACACAAAAAGAATCTTCTCTCAACCCCTAGAATTCTGTTAGACCGTGATCAGGCCTTCCCAACCTATTCCCCTATAGAATGATAACAACCCTCGAGTCTTTCCTATACTACACTGCAACGACTAGGTACACTGCCTATAGGATTGTAAAATTTCTTGTGAAGTCTTTGCAAGCCTCACACCACTCGCCTAGCCTATGATTCCCTAAGTGGAATGAGCCCGCAAAAGGAATTAACCTTTTCTTAGTTCTTAGTGAATCAACCTTCCAACTAAAATATGAGATATGCGCTTAATTCCATCCAAATATTCTAATATGTTTCATGCCTTTTACCATGACTAGACATGTCAAGATAAAAGATTACACCCTATGGATGCAAGGATCTGAAGACAACATCTCATGCCAATAAATTGCTATTCATTACCATGGCTAACTTTCCTATCTTGGCTTTCGTACTAAGGGTCACCTAATGGGAATACGGCAAAAACCTTAAGGACATGGTAGTTCCTAGAGTTCAATAATTGACACCAAGATTTGTTAGTTAACTTATCCACTGTTGGGGTTTCATTTTATACACTTTTTCTGGGGTCATTTAACCCCTAAATTGTGCAATGATGTCCAATTTATGTCAACTTAATTAGTCCTTTTTGTGTTCTTCAGAACTTGAATAGCTTTTGGAAGGTTATACATGTGACTTGGGATATTTGGGAGAAGAACGGGACATCGACTTCGGACTCTTCAACTAATCTCTTGAAGAATACGCGTATTTAGTGGTGAGAACGGCGTCACATTTTATTGTGGCAGGCGTCATTGGCTTACAATAGAAAAAAAAAAAGGCGCGGTAGACTTCTTGCGACGATGTCAGGATCCAACCAACTTCGAGAAGCCCAAGAATATTCTGCGGGCGATGGTGATGTGCTGTCGTGTAGGGTCAATTAGTTGATTATCAAGTTTTAAATTTATATTTAGCTGACAAACCTAAAACCAACACTTTAACGAGGAAGTGTGCTGGTCAAGGATGGAGTGTTTGCGGTAAGTAGTGGTTGTTCGGAACACTAAGAGTGGAACATTAATCCTATATTCTATTAGTATTTTAATTAGTTCTAATTACTGGTTAAACCTATGCTATGTACGTTGTCTAATGATATGAGGGTTTTTCAGCCTGAGAGACTGTCACAGGTTTGGTGGAAATAAATATCAATTCAATACACAATAAACAAAAAAGAAGATAGAAAAGCGGTACAAGCCAAATGATAGAAAACTGTATTAGCCATATTAAATCGGTTCAATGCTGGTTTGTTTGTTTTAGTGCAATAATTTACTTATCTCGAAGCGGCGTATCATTCTTAAGACTTAGGCGGGACATCATCCTAAGACCTAGACACGATTAATCCTGTCACAATTAACGCATCCGCATAAAGCATCCTTTAGTTTAATTATAATCTATCTTAGGGTGGGGGGGGGGGGGGGGGGGGGGAATAAAGCAGTGGTGATCATGTTTAAAAACCCTAGCCCAACGGAGACTTTACCCAACTTATTACTTGATGGTGATTCATATACTGGAAGTCCGCTATTCCAAATTCCTTTAACAGTTATTTAAGGAGCATGATTGCTAAAACATAATACGGGTCCACCTACTGGGTCCAACGTAAGCTCATAATTTAAAAGACAAAGACAGAACGTTATTTGTGATCCTATTGGTCCAGTAATATAAAACACGATATAGAGAGCTATCCCTGTATCTAGATTACTTGGTCCGTATTACTAGATCCAGTTGAATGATAGGTCGCATATTCAAACACATAAACAAGTATGAGGTGATAAACATAATTAAACAATCAACGATAAATTAAGAAATCAATTTTAAAACAAACCAAACATTGAACTTTCATTAAGATGGCTAATACCTGAGGGTATTAGCCCACAACCATTATAATTATACAAGCGTAATCAAACAATGAAAATCAAACGATTAAGAGAGTAAAAATTACATGATGTCTTCTATGGATTCGTGATCAATGCTTGACCTTTGTGGTTGATCTTCTCTTCTAAAATTCGTCTTTATTGAGTATGGTATAAGGAATATGATATTGCACTCTGAAAACTCATTTTTGAGTCTTCTATTTATAGTGTCTGAAAAAAGACTCGATACGTCGTATCTGGCAAGGTTGATACGGCGTATAAGGCTGGATTCCTTGGAGTACGAGCTACGTTCAAATCAATCAGTTATATCATTCCCAATTTACTTGATTTACTGTATCTTCGAATAGTTATCTTCATGGATACGACGTATGTAGACAGCATAGATACGCCGTATTGGGAATTGGTCAAACGCGTTTTCTTGTGAAGTCTTAGCGCTAATATGTCGTATCTCTTTCGTTGGATACGGCGTATTGGTGAAATTTTAGCAATCTTCAAATATCATCGTTTTAGCTCCAAATTATGCGCCTTTTAGCTTGTCTTCATAAAACACTCCTGAATTACTACATTTATCAACTTTAAAGCAATTAAGTACCAGATAATGCAATAATTATATAAAAGTGGGCAAAACAGATGGGATAACGCCACCGAAAACATGTATAATTTAGGTGTTATCACTCATCTTGCTCCTATGCAACCTAATCAAGTAAACAAGATCACTTCTTCATGTGAGATCTGCAGTGGTCCCCATGACACTCAGTACTACATGAAAAATCTCGAGCTAGCTTTTGTTGAATATGCATCCTCGCATACGGACGAAGCGGGAGGTAAGTGGTACACTTTCAAACCCGAGCAAAACAATCTTGGTGACACATATAATCCGTCATGGAAAAGTCACCCAAACCTTAGGTGAAGACAACCCCAAAATTCTCAAAATAATTTTTCAAACCCACCTAACCGGTTCTAACCTAACGGTTCGATCCTGAACCGTTCCTTTAACAATAATCCTCAAATCTTTAACAATCAATCAAATCTTAAAGGATTGGTGTCTAATTTCATGGCATCTCAAGACGCTAGATTATCTAAGTTTGAAGCCGATTTCAAACAAAAACAAAGCAAGATGACCAACAAAATCGACACAATATTGAAGGCTATCACTTATCGAATAGCAGGAGCACTTTCTAGCGACACGGTTAAGAACCTAAAACTGAATGTTAACTCTACCTCTCCAGTTTCGTCTGCTCATTCTTACCTAACAATAGATCCCTAATGCTCGTCTTACCCTTCCACTTTGATCAATTCTGTCAAAAAGTGTTCCAAAGAGACAAATCATTCCTAAAAAGACCAACCCAAGCAAACAGAAGATGAATTCAAGGATTTGCATCTCAACCTGCCGGTTCTTGAAGTCCTAGCTCACGCTACAATGTACAATGTAATCTTGGACAAATACGTGGAGAGCTTAGAACTAGGCAAAAATAGGTCAGCATTTATCCATGGCGAGACGCCTAAAAAATAAAAGACCCTGGATTATTCACTCTACCTTGTAGGCTAGGGGACTTCAAACCTTTTGATACTTTAGCGGACTTAGGGGCTTGTGTAAACATAATCCTGTTATACCTTTTCAAAAAGCTCAACATCGGACTGTTAGAGGAAACTAACCATGTCTTCGGGTTAGCAGATGGAACCAAGTCTTATCTTATTGGAATTGTTAGAGATGTAGAAGTCCACATAGGAAGACTAAAACTCTTAACCGACTTTTACGTAATCAACATGAAGAAGGACCCCGAAACCCCCTTACTAGTAGGAAGAGTATTCTTAGCAACCGTCAATGCAGTTATAAACTGTAGGAAACCTAAAATAGCAGTAGAGGAAGGGATCACTAGGTCAATGTTCGAAGTAAAAGGAATCGAACTAGGTCAAGAGGAAGCACCCTATTAGACCCCATTAGGAAAAAGGGAGTCATACAAACTACGACCTAGCTCAGATGGTGTAGGTGCACGAACCCCTTACTATGCTAGGAAGGACTTCCTAGACTGTTATTTGCTCGGAGAATGGGAAATAGCTTGCCGAGATAAATCCCTTTAAGAACGTCCTAATATTTAGAAGAATGGTAGAATTCTTAGGGGCCATACCCATAAACCTTAAGAGAAATATGTAGGAATCTGAGGATTTGATAAAGAGCTCGATCAATTGGGACAAACCACCCAAAAATGGAGATGGAGCATGGCATGCCAAGATTAGGCTGATTGACCTAGATGGAGAAGAACTCACTAGAACTCTCCAGTCAGTCCCCACTTCTAGAAAACTCTTCGAAAGGGAGGATCCAAGGGAGATCATCATCTTGAATCACTTTTATGACAGGTAAGGATGTATGAATTCGAGTCCAGATACAAGACTCATAAATAAAGAAAAGCTACTTGGGAGGCAAACCAGTGTTTATTTTCTCGCATATTAGGAATGTCTTACGTTTTAATTCTTTATCTATTTATTCTTTTATGTTTGAATTCATCATTTTGTAATTATGCTTGGTTTTATTTTTAACCTCATCTTATTAACAATCAAATGTATTTTACATTAAATAAGTGTATGGGAAACTATCCGGTTTTTAAGAACCAATTCAAAGATGATAAATAAATTGTTTAGATTAATTCGTGTCAGTTTCGAGTCATATGATTGTATTGACTAATCTCGGGTTTCATGCAGTAATTCATACAAGAAATAACTTATATAATCACGTGCAGGAAGTTTTTCAAAGAAAATAAAAAGAAAATTTTCTCAGAGGCTGGAGACGGCGTCAGGATTTATCCTGACAGTGTTGTAAGCCCAGCCACAGGAAAATTCAAAAATTTTCAAGTATTTTCAAAAAATAGTTTGCACAACATTAAAAATTTGTAATTCTTTTATAAACCTACATAAACCTACGATTACATCATTACTCTCATCCTATATTTACTGCTTTCATAGAGTCAAACCTTGAACTCTCGTTGTATTTATATATATCCCGCCGATTTTATGCTTGGTGTAGTTGTCTTTATCTTTGATTTACAGGTTATATTTGATGAAAAAAAGATTGGAAGTTCTTAGGAAGTTTCTTTAGACGATTTTTGGAGGACGATTTAACCAGTTATCATTGTTTCTTCTCCATTATTGAGCAAACCAGGGGAGTACTAGTTTCTTTCACTTGTTTTCTTTTCCCTTTATTCGTTTTCGGGTACTTCTATAGAACATTGGAGACAATGTTCAACTTAAGTGTAGGGGGAAATAAGATTTAGAAACTATTCCTTCAATTGCCATTTGCTTTGTCCTTAAAATGATGGGTAATATATCGAAACATAGCATAGACAATAATTTTAACCAAAATTTTAAAAAAATTTATGAGACTTACCGACAAAAACCGAGTATTAAAAGCGTCTCATGGATAGAAATTTATATGACTAGCACAAAAACCCTCAGAATTCCACACTAAAAATATGAGTTTCGCCTTTAGATCTATAAGAATTCAAGTATCCATTTTTGATACCCAAGATAGTTTATACCTTTAGCTTGTTCGAGTTAAGGTTCGAATGCAGTCATATGTGTCTATTCTGTCGTTACAGATGTGTACGTATGGTCTTTGTCACCTTTTCTGGGGCATCGGTATCGGAATTAAATTATATGAGTGTACCAATAGTATTTTAAATTATAGAACTTGTTTTTGTGATGCATCCCGAGACTGCATAGTGATTATTAGGATTTGCTAGATAAGAGGCACTAGGATTAACCCATGTTTTAAACCTGTAATTGTTATGATGGTCACCTCGATCACATAACTATCCCACATCCTTACCAAGCGCTCATTTTTAGTGCAGAATACCCCTAGTATAACCCTCAGATCCTATCCTTTTTCACGGTTCTTGTAATTTTTTGGTTAAGCCGGAATATTAATGAAGAGCATTTTAACCCCTTGAACATTTATTACACCCAAATCGCCTTAGCCTACCTTGTATGTACTCACCTTTAGTACATTATTGTGTTTAACCCAAGTTAATTATTTGAGTACCCGGTTGCTAAGTCCTCATCCTTGTAAATACTATTTTGGGATGATTGTGATTCATGATAGTATTCATCTTATGAAGAATTAGGGAAGAAGTAATTTATTACCCTTAATAGAGCTCAATAAGGTCCATGTTATTTTGATCCAACTCAATTCGGGTCATTAGTTAGATTGTAATTATCAAGTATGTAAAAGCTCAAGTGTAGGGGTGTATAAACCCCTATGATGTATTATATGTTTAAGCAATGGCAAAGAAAAAATGTACGAGAAATAAACATATATATATATATATATATATATATATGAATAAATATAATAATATATACATATACTTATGTATATATTTATCTTAGAGTCAAGAAAAGAAAAAGAAAGAGA
>BQNB010127935.1:0-19360 GCA_026074375.1 Tanacetum coccineum | reverse complement strand
GAAAATGTAAAAGTAAAATCGTCACAAAATACACACAATGATCGACTTTTGAAAGTTTGATGACAGAATAGGAAAAAAAATATGGCTAAACACAAAGACAAAAAGTGTCAAGTTATATGACTTTTTAAGTCATTAGCCCAAACGTATTTCCTTGATCAACCTACAAGTTTAATGTTGTTTGTACATACCTTATGTGATTTACGTCGGGTGTAGAACAATGTTCGTCTTGATGCATACTTGAGACGTTGAGAGATGTTGATGCACGTATGCATTGATGATTTGTGATTACGAGTAACTTGCGCACTTTACGTTACGTATTGCAAGTCACATGTTTGTCAACACTAAAACATAAAAAGATCGTATAGATTAAATATCGTAAAATTTGCACTAACAATCTCCCCCTTTTTGATGATGAGAAACTATGTAAACTATAACACATAGTAAAGTTTAAAAGTTACTCGTTTACACTCCCTTCTCCCCCTTTTGTCGAAGCAAAAATGTATACAGTAGATTATGGTTGAAGCATATAGGTTGGAGGTTTGAGAAGAAGTCATGAGAAGAGGGTACGTGCTCCGGGTATACATGTTGGAGAAATGATAATAGGATAGGTGCTCCGAGTATATAGGTTTGAGGTATGAGGAGAAGATATGAGAAATAAAGGTGAAGGTGATTGTGTGTTTCTTGGATAGTTTAGAAAATGTTATGAGATATGAGAAGTAGGCAATAAAAGAAGGTAGGTACTTCGAGTGTGTAGGTTGGAGGAATGAGAAGAAAATATAAGAAATAAGGTTGAGGCGGTTTTGTGTTTCTTGGATAATTTAGTGAAGGTCATGATAGATGAGAGGAAGGCATGAAAAGAAAATAGGTACTTCAAATATATAAGTTGAAGGTGTGAGAAGAGGACCTTAGGGTTAAGGGTGATTTTTAAGAGGAGTAGGTGAATTATTTAGAGTATGCATGAACCCTTCATCGTATTTGACAATCCCCGATCCTATCTTCCTATAAAGGTGAGCTTGTATCATCCTAGTGAAGTCTTCTATCATCATGGTTTAACCTACTCCATGCTATTTACCCACATATCACCTAGCTCCCCATTGGTCATTGCATCCCCATGATAATTACATTCCTTGTATATTCACTTTAACGGATCCATAGATCAAATAAATTACCATTGATGGTGAAGAAGTTTGATGCAATTTAAATGAGTAGGACGCTTGCAAGTGCTCCCCCTTGGTGTATGCTCCCCCTTGTTTGGGGCACCAAGGAATCAAGATATAGATGTGTGCTACAAAACAAAGTTAGTAGACAAGTGCATATATATATAGCAAGATATTAGCATGGAACTAGAAATGCACATTTAGATGTTTTTATTCTAAAATATGACACCTTGAAAAAGAATTAGAAACTAGACGCATGCAACTATTATTTCAAAATCAACAACCTAAATGATTAAAATAAAAAGACTCGAGACGTATGTCTAATGACTAAGATTCGATCGAACTTTAATAAACGAGAATGGGATTCGTTTATTGATTGACACAAAAATATTATGAGACTGACTTTTTAAAGGTAGATGAATGACACTTAATATCTTGGTGAAATATGCCAAAATATATATTTTAAAGGGATAAAAGGAAAAATAAGATAAGGATGGAGACGATATGCTCTTGGATGAGAATGAAAATGATTCCATAGAGCCGAAAAGTGGGAAAGGATGAGCGATACTAAAGAAGGAACGTGTTGACGAGAGGTTGATAGAAAAGATTGATATATCGTTTGCACTAACAATTGATGTGCATATGATCCTATCGAGACAAAGGTGGATGATTGGGAACTCAAAGGTTTGTTTGGTGTTTTGTTGGTTGACAATATTGAGGAACAAAGTGGGATGTGAAATGAGGTGGTGGTGGAAGAATATGAGAGACTCAACAATGTGGTGACTCAATAACACTTGAAGATTGAATATCTTCTTTATGTTCTTCACCTTTTTTTAGAAAGTGGAAAGTTTAGCGAAGGAGTGACATTTGCATTTCGCAAATTACTTAAATATTTCGGATGAAATAATTAAGTTGTCAAGGGATATAGGAGGAATTCTAATAGTAACAAGACTACTAAATGAGAAGAAACGTTTAGACGTGAGAGGAAACATTAGAGAAGATAAGACTTATTAGAAGTGAGATGACTACCAGAAGTGAGAAGACTATTAAGAAAGAGAGGAATCATTTAGAAGTGAAAAGACCATTCGAAAAAAGGGTTTTACGAGAAGTGAGGATCAATTTATGAGTATGACGATTGTAAGGATTGTGTTTGAGAATGAGACGCATTTCATTATGAAATTCACTTGACTATTGACACCATAAGCAATGATGCTTATGAGAATTAGGATATGAGGATGACCCATTGATCTTTAGAGATATGTTGGGCATAGGTTTGCATACAAAGTAGACGTCAGCTCGTAGCAAAAGAGAGAAAGTGTTTGGTTATGGATTTAGAAAAGAATGAACGTTATAACAAGCCTGCTGCCAGCGGTCCCAGATATATCTAGGGGCCACCAGAATTGATTTGGGGGCCGCCGGACCGCCAACAGGAGGGATGTTTGGAGAAATTGACAAATTTTTCAAAAAGAGTGACATTTTAATTTGCATTTCGCTAATTAAAAATACTTAAAGTACTTCGGATGAAGTAGTTAAGAGTTGTCACGACATGGAATGAAAACACGGAACTAGAATCGAAACTAGAAAGAAAAGAAGAGAACGATTTATGGAATGTGTTCCATCATTCCTAAACCTTACGAAGATAATTAACCGAACTCAATTCTTGAGGGGTAAAGACATAATGTCGCGATGTTATCTTTCAGGACGCAGCCTTTTCTAGGAGATGTTTCCCTTTTGGACATGATCCCCGAAAGGAAATTGGTTGACGTATCGGTCGGTGTGTTTCGTACGCAGAAAATAATAATAATAATAATAATAATAATAAAAAATAAAAAATAATATAATTATTATTATAATAGAATAAGAAGAAAAGAAACAAATATAAGAGAAGACGACTTAAACAATGTCAAGATGATGGTGGTCTTCTCGAGTAATGTAATGTTCATAAAACAATCATATGACAAGAGGTATAAGGTTATCTTAAAATGGTATTGGAAATATTAGATGACAAAGAATTAGCCATGCTCTAAGGTTGTAAGAGGCGTGGTTGATTGAGAAGGAAGAGTTTGTCGCAAAGATAAATAGGTTTTCATCAAAGAGAAAGAAAATTTTTTCTTCGAAGAAGAAAGAATGTTTTCACGAAAGAAAGGAAGCATTTTAACTTAAGTTGTTAACGTCTTGAATAGGATTATCTTATATGACCTTTAAACGTTTGCCATCGAAGTTAAAGATACTTTCAATAATCAGATGAAATAATCCAAGTTTGTCAAACCTAACTGGAGGACGTTAGATTTTGATCTAACCATTTCTTGACGAAAGAGTGAGATGATTCGGAAGAAAGGGAGATAATGATTAAGGGAAGGTGTGAATGAAGACGTCAATGAAGATTTAAGACCAATCAAAACGACACTTTGACTTTTAGATTTGTGACGCGGACCCAAAGAAAATATTATAGTGTGAAGAAAATCTAAATATAATACCTAGAGGCATAAGATATATAGATATAATCAGCAAGTATATCTAAGCATGTCATCAACACAATAATCACAAGATTAATGTTAAGACTATTGACATTTACCTATAATTGTCATAACATTTTAAACTAGCATATTGTCTGGGGGTGCACAATTAACACGTTAAGTCAAGAACAAATGACGCATACAAAACGTGATAAAATTTAAATGGCAATCAACATGTAAAACATGTAGCATTTAGCACTTGTAAGCATGGTGTTATTAGATAAACTAAGGAATATTTTATCTAAATTGCTAGAAAAAGGTAAACCTTTTAACAACATACAATTCTTTCAATAGTTAAAGCAAATAAACATTAAGCATTAAAGATAACAATGAAAGCATATAATATTAAATTACATGAGAGCACGTTATCATCATGAAACATCAAAGCACATATGTGAGATGCAAGTAGTCTAGATTGACTAAGAAGAAACCTAATATCTACTTGCTTAGTGTGCACTCCTAATGAGATACAAAGTTTATCGATGTAGACTATCATTAGGCCAGAATTAGGGAGGAGTCATTTAGTCAAATTAGAGAATGAAAATGAGACTATCACTAGTGAGGTCAATTCAGCTACACACGACCATTTTTATGGGTTATACCACGAACCCAACTTCACTCTTGGAAGCAATTCAACCGTTAGGTCAAATTGAATTTCTAGTGCAATAGATTCTCCATATCCATTCCTGTTAGACAAAATAAAAATCAAAATTTGCCAAATAATGTAGCAAGGATAAAATTTAGTATTGTCTTTTCATACAAGCCTAACATGACTCAACTAATGTACTTAATTTCGGTTCACATAATCCTAAATCAAGAATGTTTGGAATCTATAGTTGAATAGAGAGCAAGAAAAGTTGTCGTAGCTATAAGAAAAGAAGAGTCATTTAAGACCTAGGAGTATGCTATAAAAGTGACATATGTGTAATGCACTATATGAAGTGTTTAAAGAATGCACCTTAGCATGCTTTTTATGAAAGAAATATATCCAATTAGGTGTTTTAAACCTCATATATCTAGTGTTGTTCTTTGTAAAATAATGACGATTAACTAAAGTTTAGTTACCATCTAATGGTAGACTTTTTTAAGCATGAGATTAAAAGAAGAAGATGTTTAAATCTAAAGCCATAAGGCGGGTCACATAAACCAAAGATGAATTTAGGATGAAAGGATCCATCGATCCATTTGTGAAGTTGCCAAATTTGGCAAGGATCATATCCTTTTTTTTTTTAGTTAATTATTTGGTGGAGATTGTTTGACATTTACTTAAAGAGAAGCTTATATAAGTTACACGAGTTCTCAATTTGATTTTTCAGAAATGACATCTAAGTCTTGCTCATCAAGTTGGAGTACTTATGAGTTTCCTGATGGAAATTTATAAGTCGTCAATCCTACTCAAAGTGTGTTAAGTTTAGCATGTATAATTTGACCATAGCTAATTACACAACATTTGAATACTTTAGACTCAATGAGACATCTTCATTGCAAGTGTGAGTTGCAATTTGATGACTAATCTTGTTGTCTTACAATCGACTTTGTGATTTCATGTAATAACCGAGGATGGTTAAACATGTAGACTCGGAAAAATATCTATGGTCATTTGATTGATATTTTCGTGATCTAGATAAATCCTAATCTCGATTTCATGTTCATATTCTAATTTTGTAATTAGATTGAATGATGAGATTGATTATCGTTTGAATAATAATCATCTTCATATTCAAAATCCTCTTACGATCACTTATTGAAAGAAAGCACGATAATGGTTTGTGGAATATGTTCCAATTCTCCTAATTATAAAACCTTAGATGGTTAAAGGGTTCTCCATATTTGGTGAGGAAGAAATATTATGCTTATTTGGTAAAGTAAGATATAGTTTTAATGAGAAGATAGTTTAGGTTTTGAGTTGTACTTTTGAATTGTTTGAGCAGACGAACCTAAGTTATGCATTTGCTCATATTTCGAAAACACAACTTTTACATTGCATAGCAAGAAAATTACTTGGTGTATTTCGGATGAAATATTCAAGTCGTCAATCCTACTTCATTGTGTATTTTATGCATATATTTGCCAAATATTTGGAACAAAACTATTGGACAAGTAGACTCAATATGACATCAAACTACACAATGAAGAGTATGATCCCGATCATATTGTAATTTGACTTGGAAAGGGATGTCGTTATTTTCAATATCAATCGAGTGTGATTGAGTATGTAGGTTTAAGATAATATCTCTTGTTATATTTTGATATAATCCTTAATACTAAACAAATAAGAATGAATTTTTGTCGCTAAAAATAACAACTCGAAAAACTTGTCAATTAGATTCGATAATAATATCAATCATAGTTTGAATAATGAGTTGATATATATTTGAAATCTTTCTTGACCCTCACGAACACTCTTTTAAAAGAAGACAAATAAAGATTTTCATAGTGTGTTCCATTAATCCTAAGACTAGTTGTAAGTGTGAGGTTGATGAATAATGACAAGTTAATTTCTTACTTCAGGATTGTCATATGTTTTGCTTGTGCGAAAAACTATTTGTTGTTATGCATAGTATGCATAGTATACAACACGCATCTTTTGTAAAATACTATATGTTTGTAAAAAGAATATAATTATGTGTGTGTGTGTGTTAGAACAATGCAAGCATAAGCAAAGTTTAACAAAAAAAATACAATTTCTTTTACTTAAATACTAATGTATTAATATGATATTTTCTTTTGTTTAACCAACCCAAGGTCAAACAAAGCAAGATGATGAAAAGATTTAGACATCTTGTTGGAAGAGAGTTAATGTGTTGGAAATATTTTTTGTACTGATTTGAAAACCTAAATCATTAGGACATTAATTTTTCCACACACTTGACAAAAAACTATTTAACTTTTTTGTTTCTAATGGGTCCTACACTTAAAATAATCACAAGATGTTTTTATAGTAGACACTTGTAAATATAGTGATCTATGCCTAAAGGGAATGCACAAACAATTTTGCTACTTAACGCAAGAAATTTTGCATAATTCCTATTAGGCATAATACAGAAAACTAGTAACATACAAATAGCATACATGGCACATGTGTTTAGATATATAATTAGCTCAATTACAAATAGTAATGATTACTTATTAATATCTATTAACCAAGTTGAAACAAAATTTAAACACATATAATCATCTAGCATACACATAAGGATATTCGTCGTCGTTTTGTGTATTAGATACAACGATGTATACTTATTTTGATTTTATTTGAAAATAAAAATAGTTTCCTCCCATTTTACAAATTAATCAAAGCACAATGTTTTCCAAGATAAGTTGACTAGAAATGCTCGACTAATTTAAGAAAAGAAAAACTACAATTATACAAAAACCACAACATATAGTTTTGACCACTATTTATATTCTGCATTTCTGACTTAAACTTAAGTATAGATAAATAACTTGGAAGGATTTTAAATGAAAACTAGACACATTTATCTTCAAAATAGCGGTGGGGCACGACGTTTCAACGGACTTACGGTTGATTTTATATGATTTTTCGAAGTTTGCCAAAAACTGCTGAAACAGACAGACGGCCCCCATAAAGGTGACGGCCCCCAGATATATTTGGGGGCCGCCCGAACATTTATGGACGCTTCCAGTGACCCTCAAAACAAAACGTTATTTTTTATTTTTTTGTTCAATCATTGTAACTTAACTGTAGAACATAGGACTTTAAAAAGTTGTTCTAGCACATAAATTTCGTGTTTTAGACATCATTTCTACTCTTACGACTTAGACAAACATAAGTTGACACTTCCAAGTTCTTTTGAGAAAAAATTTCTTCAAGCTAGTATACGAAGTATATTTAATAACAAAACTAGTACGAATCAAACAACAAAACACTTATCATATTTAGTCCCCCTTCATGGGTAATTTGATACACGGATCGTACTCTATTTTAAAACCCATTTGTTTTGAAAACTAGAGCGACGTGACTCTGATACCAATTGTGGAAACCGTAGAGGAGGGTGAATATGTTTCCTTTAAAAATTTAAGATCAAAGATTATATCAATCTCTGCCGGCGGTCCCATAAATATATGGGGGCCGCCTAGTACATCAGGGGGCCACCCTATTTAAAGGGACCGCCTCTAGAAGAGGTTTTCGGACTAGATCATTTGTATCAAATCACCAATCAAGTTTGACGCAATATGAGAAGTGTCGATAATGGATTTACAATAACTAGCGCATATTCTACCAATATATCCACACTCATAATGTTTACTACAAAGAGCTACACAACCATGACTAACACAACATACACAACAATTCACACAATCATAAGCACAATGCAAGTGTAAAAGTAAAGACATAAGTAAAGAGAAAGGTAAAAGAAAATGCAAACCGACACGATGATTTATAGTGGTTCGGTCACGAAGCTCCTCTTCGCCCTACTCCACTCCTCGAGTATCCAACTCGAGAGTTACTTCACTAATCAACAAGCTCCCTTTCGGCGGAGAAAACCTTATACCAATGCTTACATTATTTTCCGACACTAAGCTAGATGTCGAGTCCTTCTTCGGGTACAACCAAACCCGTTATGTTTTATGGCCCAACATAACAAACCTTGTGTTTTATGGCCTAAACACATAAACCACGTCGCTTACATTATTTTTCGACACTAAGCTAGATGTCGAGTCCTAATCTTAGCTAGAACCAATCTACCACATCCACCAAAGTATTTTAAGGCCTAAAAATACTAACCAAACCACACCCTACTCATCCAAATATATATATCCTTTGGATCTACACCTACTAAAGATTGGAAGACATGGACTCGATCTATATGTAACAAATGTTTTACAAAATGGACTAACTAGACTACATAACTTCGGATCTTGCAGATGGAAGCGAATTTCTTCTCATTGCACTTGAGGAAAAAAAGGAAATGATGAGAAGATTGGATCACACATTTAAACAAGATAAAACAATTAAATGATCACAAAGGTTTATAAAGGGAGATGGAGATTTAGTTGAATCTAGAGAGAGAAAGAACTGAAATAAAATCATGTAAAAGGGTTGTCAAAATAGTTGGAGATGACCCACTATTTATAGGAGCTGAAAAACAGCCTGTCAGGAAACGAACAGCGTCGCCAGATATATAGGGGACGCCGGACAATTAAGGGTGCCGCCAGCCTATTAAAGGACCTCCCCGACAGACGCTCCGATGTTGTCTTTTTTATGTGACCACTGTCTGGAAAAAGTTTGACAATGTTTTGGGGGAAAAGAACCAGATTTTGAATTTTGAAATAATTACCACATAAACATTTCTTTATAATTCAAAAATAATTTGTCTAATTAAGTTTTGAAAAAAATATTTTGTTACATTTATAAAAATGTAAAGTTTAAGACAAAAACTTATTTTTTTAATCATCCTACAAGTTTAATGCTTGTTTGTACATACCTTATGTGATTTACGTCGGGTGTAAACCAATGTCCGTCTTGATGCATACTTGAGACGTCGAGAGATGTTGATGCATGTATGCATTGATGATTTGTGATTACGAGTAACTTGCGCACTTTACGTTACGTATTACAAGTCACATGTTTGTCATCACCAAAATATAAAGAGATCGTATAGATTAAATATCATAATATTTGCACTAACAATCTTTCCCTTTTTGATGATGACAAAATATGTAAACTATAGCACATAGTAAAGTTTAAAAGTTACTCGTTTACACTCTCTTCTTCCTCTTTTGTCGAAGCATAAAGGTATAATGTGGATTATGGTTGCAGCATATAGGTCAGAGGTATGAGAAGAAGGTAAGTGTGTAAGGTAAATATGTTGAAGGAATTTGAAGAAGGCAGGTGCTCCTAGTATATGTAGTGTGAAAGAATGAAAAGGTGTATATAGATTGAAGATATGAGGAAAATGATGTGAGAAATAAAGGTTGAAGGTTATTTTGTGTTTCTTGGATAGTTGAGAGGAGGTTATAAGAAATGAGAGGAAGACATAAGAAGAAAGTAAGTGCTCTGGGTATATAGGTTGGAGGAATGAGAATGAGGTAGGTGCATTAATTGTATATGTTGAAGGAATGAGGAAAAGGTAGGTGCTCCAAGTATATAGGTTAAAGGAATGAGAAGAAGCATGAGAAATAAGGTTGAGGTGGTTTTGAAGTAGATGAGGTAAAGTATTTGGAGTATGGAAGAGCCTTTCATCGTATTTGACAATCTCCAATCCTATCTTCCTATAAAGGTGAGCTTGCATCATCCTAGTGAAGTCTTCTATCATCATGGTTTAACCAACTCCATGCTATTTACCCACATATCTCCTAGCTCCCCCTTGCTCATTGCGTCCCCATGATAATATCATTCCTTGTATATTGACTCTAACGGATCCATAGATCAAATAAATTACCATCGATGCTCAAGAAGTTTGATGCAATTTAAATGAATAGAGCGCTTGCAAGTGCTCCCCCTCGGTGTATGCTCCCCCTTATTTAGGGAACCAAGGAATCAAGATATTGTTGTGCTACAAAACAAAGCTAGTAGACAAGTGCACATATACGTATAGCAAAACATTAGCGGGGAACTAAACATGCACTTCTAGGTTTTATTAATCTAAAGTATGACACTTTAAAAGAGAAGTAGAAACTAGACACATATAATCATTATTTTAAAAATAACCTAAATAATGAAATAAAAAGAATCGAGACGTATGTTTACGAAGAAAGATTAGACTAACTTTTAATAAACGAGAATGGGATTCGTTTATTGATTGACACAAAAATATTTTGAGAATGACCTTTTAAAAGTAGAAGAATGACACTTAATATCTTGGCAAAATATGTCAAAATATATATAGATATATACTTTAAAAGAATATAAAGAAAAATAAGACGAGGATGGAGACGATGTGCTCGTGGATGTGAATGAAAATGATTCCATAGAGCCAAAAAGTGGAAAAGGATGAGCGATACTAAAGAAGAAACGTGTTGACAAGAGGTTGATAGAAAAGATTGATATATCATTTGCACTAACATTTGATGTGCATATGATCCTATTGAGAAAAAGGTGGATGATTGGGAATTTAAAGGTTTGTTTGGTGTTTTGTAGGTTGACAATGTTGAGGAACAAAGTGGGATGTGAAATGAGATGGTAGTTCTTTCATGGTGGAATAATAATGAGAGACTCAACAATGTGGTGACTCATTAACACTTGAAGATTACGTTTCCATTTAAAAACATAAAACGTTTTGAATCAATTATCCATCAATTTAGATGCAATAAGATGAGTTGAATAATCATCATACCCTAGAACGATCATAGCAATATAAACACAATCTAAATGTTAACTTCTATTCTATGAAAAATCATCATCGAAACAAAATAAGCAACAATCAATACACATATAGATCTAATGCAAGTATAAATGTAAGGCGATAAGGTAAATAAATATGTAAAGCGAAAGGTAAAAGAAAATGCAAACCGGACGCGATGATTTATAGTTGTCCGGTCACAAAGCACCTCTTCGCCCTACTCCACTACCCGAGTACCCAACTCGTGAGTTACTTCACTAGTCAACAAGCTCCCTTTAGGCGAAGAAAACCGAACACAACTAAGCTTACACCGATTTCCGACACTAAGCCAAATGTCGAGTTTTAATCTTAGCTAGAACCAATCTATCACAACTAACCACACTACTTCACAACAATTCACAACTTCTCTTCACCACACAACCTCACTTCACTTCACTTCACAACTTCTCTATCCTTCACAACTTCACTTCACAACTTCACTTCACTTCAACTAGACACTAACAAGATCATCCCGATCTATCTAAACTATTGACGATCATCACGATCCAACTATACTCACCATGATCACCACGATCTAACTATTACATAAGTTTGGAATACATGGAGTCGATCTATACATTGTGAATGTAATATATGTCACGAATGCACTAACTAAACTACATAACTTCATATCTTAATGATAACGAAAGTTCTTCTCTTGCACTTGGAAGAATAAGCTTGAATCACTTGGAAACAAATGCTTAAGATTAAATGATCAAAGGAACATTAACTAAACTACATAACTTCGTATCTTAATGATAACAAGAGTTCTTCTCTTGCACTTGGAGGAATAAGCTTGAATCACTTAGAAACAAATGCTTAAGATTAAATAATCAAAGGAATGAAAGGAAAGTAATAAACTAATTTTAAACAGAAAGAAATGTGATGCAAATGGAGAGAAAATCAGTGGGAAATAATCTGTATTTATAGGCCCAGCGAGTTGGATTTTTGTCTAGAGGCGGTCGCTCTTAATTAGGTGTCGGTCCCCTTAAATTAATGGTAACCCGCCCTTATAATAAGGGGGCGCCCAGCCTCAGACGCTCCCTTTTGTGTGTTTTCTGGAACATTTTTAGCCGTTTTTAGGTAGAAAATTTGAATTCAAAATATTTATTTGAATAAAACATTTCTTTTAAATCTAAAAATGTTTTGTTAAAAGATATAAAAATGTTTGTGACATTTTTATAAAAATGTGAGGTTAAATAAAAATTCCTTTGATCGTAAAATAAATTAAACATTTATTTATTCATACCTTAAGTGATTTACGTCGGGTGCAAACTTTGTTGAAGCAGACTTGAGACGTCGAGAGATGTTATTTTATGAATGCATTGATGATTTGTGATCACAAGTAACTTAAGCACTTTACGTTATGTGTTATAAGTTACATGTTTGTCATCACCAAAACATGAAGAGAATGTATAGATTGAATATCGTAATATTTCTACCAACAATTCTGACAACCAATAAGCCGTATCCATTAAGGAAGATACGGCGTATCCGTGCCTGCACTCACCAAAGACCACAAAGGAATGAAGCTCAATACGCCGTATCTAGAGAAACTCAATACGCTGTATTCAAGATATAGTATGTGAATATTCTGGAAGATATCAAACGTGGTCCCTACTGCAAGAAACTCCAATACGCCATATCCAATCCCTTGGATACGCCGTATTGAACCGACTTACAGACCCTATAAATACAAAACTCAAAAATGAGTTTTAAGTGTGCTAAATCATATTCTTGATACCTAAACCATAAAAATTAATTTTCAGATGAGAAAAAGAGCAGAAGAGTTCGAGCAACACTATCAATTCCATACGAGACAACGTGTAATTTCATATACTTAGTAATCATTCAGTTTTTAGTATCATTCGTTAACTCGGTTAGTTTACATTGGCTACATAATTGCTTTTGTATTTATTATGACGTTTAAAGGCTAATACCTTTGGGTATTAGCCATTATTATGAAGATCTGAATGTTTGGTATTTGTTTATATCGGTTTCTTGATTTATCGTTGAATGCTTGTTTATGTTTATCAATTTATACTTGTTTACGCGCTTTTGTATGCAACCTATCATTCAACTGGATCTAGTGATACGGACTAAGTAATCTAGAGTCCGGGATAGCTCTCCGTATAGTGATTTATACATCTAGAACCATAGGATCACAAATATTGTCCTGCTAAATCCGTGTCTAGGATACGCTTCGGGCTTAACTAGTTAATTGGATATTGCCAATGGTTTATTGATTGTGTTGACTAGAAGGTGAACCTAGATAATTCAACAAATAACGTTCTGATTCCATTGGATAGTTGGACAAGTGGACTACTAGTGTATAAATCACCATTAAGCGGTAAGTGGGTAAAGTCTCTATGAGTTAGGGTTTAACAAGATCACCATTGCTTTAATCCCTAAGATAGATTATAATCAGCAAATAAGGATGCTTTATGCGGATGCTTTAATTGTGACAGAATTAATGTGTCTAGGTCTTAGGATGATGTAACACCTAAGTCTTAAGAATGATATACCGCCTCGAGAGAAGAAATCATTGCACTTAATAAACAAACCAACTTTCTAATCGGATTAATAATGGTTAATACAGTTTTCTTATATTTGGCTCGACCGCTCTTTTATCTTTTGTTAATTTGCTTGCGTGGGTTAAAGTGCCTTGAATTGATTGTAGTCACCAACCAAACCGTGCCAGTCTCTCAGGCTGAAAACCCCCATTTTCCCGTTAGAATTAGGATTAGGACTGACATAGGTTTAGAATAGAATAGAATTAACATAGATTAGATAACCAAGATATTAATTAAATTGATAGATTTAACCTCGCTTCAAGTGTTTGACACCCTACTTACCACAAAACTACTACCGATCGGGTACACTGCCCGTTAAAGTGTTGTTTTTGGTTTAGTCGGCAAAATATAAATTTAAAACTTGAATCAATAAAATATACACCACACAACGACACATCAATCCGAAAAAGTATTTTATCCATCCACGTTAACGACTCATATTTTTCCGATTTATAAGTTTAACCTGCACATAAACGAGTTTAAAGATTAAACATGGTTAATATTTTATTAAGATGAATATGATTATCAAAACGAAAGCACGACCACATGGTTCATCTGAGATAAAAATAAATACACGAAGTTATACAATGAACCGTATTTTTTCAATGGTCATTACGTGTTTATATTAAACATGCATATGTCTAGAACATGCTATAAGTAGTTAACTTTCAACATCATTAATTTCAACACTATGCCAATTAAACAAATTCAAATATTACATCCAACGAAAAACTATACAAAATATTATTCGATATAAATAGATAATCAAAATTCTATGTAAAAATTCACGTGCGTACGCATGTTATATAACTTAATAAGCATGAAAGGTTATACATAATTTTATAAAAAAAATATTATTTATGTCAAAATTATAGTAAACCAAGGTAATAAACAATTAAAAAAGATATATAATGATACTCACTAAATTTTATTTATGTCAAAACACGTAGGCATAATTTATGTCAAACTTCATTAGTGTTCTGTAGATTATCTGACTTACTAAATTTGTTTTGTTTATATTATTCTACTCAAACTAATGATCAAAAACAATATTTGATTATTATAAAACTAATATGCTTTAAAAATATTATATATTTTTTCTAAGTCAGGACCAAAATAAAGTTTAAACGAGGATTTTAACCCGCGCTTCGCTGCGGAGCGCGAGGTTATCCGTTTATTTCAATTTCGAAAGGTAGCATATGTAATCTTCGGCCCCACAAAAGCTGCTTATCGGTGAGAAGATAAACGTGCACAAAGAAGGACAACGAGTAAAAGTGGGTGAGGCGATAAGTAATATGCGCCAGATTACTTGTCACGTCATTCTCTTTCATTCCCCAACATTCTTTAGTGAAACGCATTTTGTCCCTGATAAGAGTCTTTTGTGGAGCCGAATATGACATTGTGAACTAATTTGTGTCCTTTCTATTACATATTCGCAAAAGACGATAGTTGATAATAGAATGGGCTTTTACAAAGAACAATGGGAAACCGAAGAGGACATGGCGTAAAGTGATTTGCACCAAATCATTTTCCACGACGTTCTCTTCGGCTTCGAATTGTTCTTTGGTAGAACGCATCGTATTGATGATAAACGTCTTTTGCGTACATGAATGTAAGAGAAGACATCGTACATTCCCGAGAGAGAAATTGTTTTTTAAAAGGGTTTTAAAATTATACATACGACATGCGGATTTGTAAACAACGCATTGTCAATAACAGTTTTTCTGGTATGGAATCAGATAAGGATTGTCATTAAAAATCGATTTGTTGGTGCGACATCTTATTCTTGAGCAGCTTATCCGCGCGTAGGGCATCACGTTTGATGTTCTAGACGCTGATAAGCTGCTCAAGAATCGGTATGTTGAAAACAATTATACATGAGTTTTAGGCTCCCGTTCTCATCATTGTCTAAATTTACACATTCTAGAAAAATGGAAAAAATATCAATGTCTGAAAAACAATAAATGACTGGCTCAGATAAGAGCTTTAGATTGGCAAGAAGTGTAAGTCTAGCATGGCTGCACACCCAACGGATTGCCTAGCCAAGTTATGGACTGTAGCTTCTTTTATTGTACCTGCTCATATTTATCATCGCCTCAAGGATTTAGCACGCAATCGGTGTGATATCACATGTAAACAATGTTTATCAAGCACAACGTCATATCAACGGATATTAAATTTTAGGGGGTCAGATCTGCAAGTGCATACCTGTATGAAAAGTTGTTCGGCACACCATGGCTGCAAGCACTTTTTTCTTAGTGTTGCCCGGCCAAGATACGTGTCAATTTGATGCATAATTGTGAATAAGGATCTCACAAATGTCATTGCATCATCATTGCCTATGTTTCGCGCATGTAAGAAGGTACATATGTGACAACTCCTTATGAAGCACAACGTTATATCCGAATATAAGATAAGGGTTTTGTGACTATTACGTATGCCGAATTAAAAGTCGTTTTCCACATCTAAGCACGCGTGAAAGAAACAAAACCCTTAGCACACTCTAAAGATCATTCCTAGGTCCAAGTAAGAAGCCAACAACCAAAGAGATGTTATTTCACTTTGTGAATTGATGTTATCGACTTTTGACATGGATGCTAGGGGAGGTCAATAGAGACGAATATTTAAAGTTAAAGGCTCAGATATGCAAGTGCGGACCCGGATGAAAAAGTGTTGGTCACACCACGGCTGCAAACACTATTTTCTTAGTGTTTCCCGCACGACAATAAACAAATTCGGCTGTACACTGCGCGTACGTTTTTCTAATATTTCATTTTCAGACCAATAAAAAGCGGATGTTGGTGACACAAAAGACGTGCACAAAGGATGACAGAAAATGAAAGAGAACGCGTTGAAAAATAATTTGCACCAAATTACTTATTACGTCGTTCTCTTCCATTTTGCGCCCTGCTTTGATACGACATATTGTATCAACAACCTCCGCCTTTTGTCGAACTGAATACAAAGTCTTATTAATTTATAAATCAAGTACCTGGGCATAGTCGATACTGTTGATAGTGCATTAAAATCAGTCATGATCAGGTGCGAGGCTCAGACAGGTTTAAAATCGAAGAAGGGGATACATCCGCGAAGGCTGCAAACATAATAATTTGCCTCGGCAAGATATGAACGACCACAACCTTAAATGAACATGTTTAAATTCATCATGGCCTCTTGTAATCAATATCAACATCACAGCCTCTACGATTCCCACTACCGTCTTCATTAATATACTTTATCAAAAATCATTTCTTCTTATCTTTCTCTTCTTCCACTTCCCAAAACATTCCACCATATTATAGTCTATACTAAGAGTGATATCGAGCGGCGACCAAAGGCTGCCTAGTTTTCTTTAGACGATAAGCCGCGAACAACACCACCAATTGCGTCTGTCAGATTATTAATTACCTGCGGTTAACATCACACTATAAAATTAGAACGCATAATATTGTTACAAATAGCAAAAAGAAAATGATAGATTATCAATACGTGAGCTTATACTTAACTTTGGAGCCGTTGATTTCCATGTGATTTCATTACCCGACTTCAGTTGTGTAATTTCTCTCATAACTTGCAGTTGGGTGTTTTTGTAGAACCGACTGTACATAGTAACCTAGAATATTCTAGAAGAACATTAAGGTCGTATAAGCAGACGATAATGTAGAAACATCGAACAACATGCCATGAACATTGTCTCGTGCTAGCAAACTTCTTTCTGTTGAGTCGTATTGAAGGTTTCTGTAGAATAAGTTGTTTTGCTAGTCACTTATCATTCTCATTCACTCACATCGTGTATGCTCAACCATTGTCATGACAAGCTAAACACGAAACACCTTCGAATTTACCAAGTTTTATCGCGGCTGGTAAAGTGAAATAAACACACATAAGACCGAGGGTCATCTAAGTAAGCAATCAACAATTTATGATTCGATAATTGTGGCTGCGAGTAATGCATGCTGCCTAGCCTACATATATTGCATCATAGTTGAATGCAAAGATCTTTTAATTCATCATTGCTTATCTGTAAAAAGAGTCATGTGATTTGGCTGCAAAACTTATAGATTGCCCTGCTAACACATAGTATATGCACGATAACTTCTATAAGACAAAAACTGACAACATCCGATGAAACTTAGTATCGCGAGAAACTTATATATGAAACATTTATGAGACCAGCTAATGCATCACCAATGGTAAACGTCTTCGTGCACGAAAGACATGGGTGACACACCAGCTGCCCTAAGAGATAGTTCATGAACATGTTATATTGGTTGCCAAGTCGAGGAGATTGCCATGGTTGCATTAGTAAAAAAGCCTCACCAAGATATGAACTCCCTCGCATTTTGTATAGTATATGGTGGTTGTAACAATAGTACAGAAATAGTGAATGTCATCTAAGTGACAGGTAACATTTGCAACCAAAACACAAGCTCAGCTTAACATAAACCCACAATCAAATTAGTGGCCGCTTACCGATTTTGTGAAAACTTCTGGCAAAACAGCAAACACACCAACCATAATAAAAGTGAGATCATATTTACCCCACTGGAAAGTAGCAAACACCTGTCCTCCATACGCAATAAACACAGACATCGTGAAAGAGGATAAAAATGGGAGACATTTAGTAAATATCTCATTTCACCAGCCAAATATCCGCCATGGCTGCAAACTACGATCACTAACGAAACAATCACACATTGACCTCAAAAAAATGAGACCGAATTCTGCAGAACTAGTAACATGCCCCGCCAAGATACGGACAATCTAAAAGAAAAATCTACCATGGCTGCAATGTTATGAACTCACCCCGCAAAAAAACCACTAATCTCAAATCCATATAAAAAGACGCCGTAATTTAACAAAACTTTCCCTCCCACTTCTATGTCATTTCGAAATAGTCCATTGATGCTGACATTATTTCAACCTAAGACATGTATCAAACCGAAACAACGACAACAATAACACATAAAAAACCCATGATAATCAAAAACCCCTAACCAAACGCGATCAAGCCCAATTTACTAAACACCTCCTCTCCCACTACCGTCTTAATATACTTTACTAAAAATCATTTCTTCCTCAAAACAATCAACAAAAATGAAACTGAAATAACAAAGAACCAAAATCGAACGACATGAATACAATTTGTTTAAAGTAACATTAACCTACGATCAAATACCTAATGACTTTAGCAGAATATATACCATGTTTGAAAGTGAGACCATATATACCATGTTTGAAAGTGGAATATAACTTTTAAGGATATATACCAACAATCGAAGATAGAAAATACACCCGCCATGGCTGCAAATGTAAGAAATTTCCATGCCAAACTGTGGATGATATAAGTTCTTATCAGGGCCATTCTCGTGAACAAAACCTAATTATCTTCTTATTTTTAGGCTCAGATAAGTAAGCGAGCGGATATGAGAATACTGCCGCCATGGCTGCAAATCTACTAAACTTGCCCCGCCAAGATGCACATAATCCGAACGTGAATCAAACCGCTTAGAAACATCAAAATATTATCATCACAGCCTCTTAGAATTAGGCATTGTGGCTGCAGTTCTAGTAAACTGCCGTGTCACAATGCATAGTACTTCATCAATATGATGTAGGATAAAACTCGATATTTAAACATTTAATTTAAATACTTTAACAAAAGCAGGTATTGTTAGACCAACGTGCCTTCAAAAGCGCACAAAACCCAATTTACTAAACACCTCCCTCTCACACTACCGATGGAAACATTATCGAAGTACACGGAAGTA
>BQNB010127934.1:0-19360 GCA_026074375.1 Tanacetum coccineum | reverse complement strand
AATTATTTAATGACTGAGACCTGATATAGTTATGAACGAACTTCCATTGTTCGACTCATTATTTTGAGGCTAACAAATATATCATTTAAGACTTGCTTCTATGATGTATTGCATTGTGTTGGACTTAATTTCCGCATATGTTTATTTCATTAAACATTTACTCCAAGGCCATTTGTTTTATTTCCTAAATTCCCAAGTGAAGTTTCATTCCAACCTCAAGGATTAACATCTATCTTAGATGGAATGATACTCAGTTAGATACTATTGTTATCAGTCATCTAAACACTCTCAATTAGATATTGTTGTTGTTACCTCATCTTGCTCTTGTGCAAAAGTAACAACCAGTCTCATACACAATATATGATATACATGATGAATCCTTTGTTAAAAACACAAGGTTTCCATCCATGTATTAAATTATCTCAAGTGAAATATATCATTTAAGACTTGCTTCAATGATGTATTGCATTGTGTTGGACTTAATTTCCGCATATATTTATTTCATTAAACATTTATTCTAAGGTCGTTTGTTTTATTTCCTAAATTCCCAAGTGATATTCATTCCAACCTCAAGGATTAACATCTATCTTAGATGGAATGATACTTTCAATATGTTACACAACATATGAATTTTAAGAAAAAACATAGTGCGCCCACTTGATGTCAGGTGTACTCAGGAGTTATCTTAATTTAATCAAAAATCATATTGTAATTAAACTTAAGATTTTAGCTCCTAGATGCATGATCCAATCCACACTTGGATTTTTATCTTGTATACTTTATAAAGATTATTTTAAACTCGTAACCTTTTGATTACACAACGTCCTCGCAAAAGGTAATCTTAAAGAAAAAAAGTTATAAAACTTAATTGTCATATTACAAATATAGACTCATAACCCTTTTGATTACACATCGTCCTCGCAAGGTAATCATTAAGGAAAGAGTTATGATCCTTAATTCGCCATATGTCAGATTCAAGAAAACCTGTATGACAATTAGTTATCTTTATATAATTAATGCGTGTAGAAAAGAAAGATTTAATCATAGTCAATTGCTTGAGTAAGATTAAAAACTCTTGTCATCAGTCAGGCATTAATATGTATACAATTTTGTCCTTATGAGCCTTTTTTCAAAAGAAACTCATTCTCACCTTTCAGTTTAACTGTTTGGTAAAAGATCAATCAAGCTTAAAACATTGATTGCCTTTTAAGGACTGCATCTTGTCATTCATAGTTCTAAGATATTTATCAGATTCAAGATGTGATAATTCATCTTATTAGTTAGCAGGTTTACAATGACCCTCTAACTTATATTCCTCAGCATTGATATTAAAATATCACTCTATTGATGAGGCATCCTTGCGGATTTATGAATGAGAGTTACATTATACTTTGGTTTGACATTTTCATGTTTTAACCTTAGTATGACATCAGCAAGTGAATTCAGAAGGTTATGTATTTTGTTCTTGAATATCTTCAAGATCTATAGATACTCCCACTTACTTTTGTAAGAAGAGATACTTCTCTAAATACTAAGTATTTAAGCAACAATAAATTGTTCTTAAATGGGAAATACAAAACACATTTCACAGTTCTCATCTCTAGCTTGTTAATAATAAGCTTCATAAGATATTAACAAATTTTAGAACTTTAATCAAGACATAATAGGATTCATAGAATCCATAAATAGATAATGTCTTGAATACCTTCTAGGTTGGAACTAGATTGAGTGTATCCATGACACACGCAATTTTCTAACCTTGATCGATTTTGGAGGTAGAGCCATTTAAGTTATCAGATATCAAACAATATGAATATAGTTTGTTTCAACACATTGGACATACCATAATCATGTGGTATTCAATGAGTACTGGAATTGTGAGACTCCATCAGAATTCTCTAGATAGCTTAATTCTCTTTTGGATCAAATACTTACCAATTGGGTCGAGCCAAATTGAATACAAATTATTTTAAAACCAAATGCATGCTGTAACGTATATATCTTTGAATAGTAAAATAACTCTTCATGTATTTCAAGAAAACAGAACATGTCAAGTATACGTTATAAGTCTTTGAATAATTCAAGGACCTTATTGTTCATGTGTTAATCAAGAGGACATAACAATTTAACTACTTACTTTATGTTATGAGTCATTGATAAATCAAAGACTTTATAATTATGTCTTAACAAGAACATAATTATTCTAACTAAAGTAATTATGAACGCAAACTCTTGAGTTCAATAGTAATTTTAAGTTAATTTTATACTCCATAATTATGATTATATAATTTAACCATAAGTCTATTGACTAAAACATGTAGTCAAAATGTTGAAGTAGCTTACTATTATATCTTGACATTTAATTGTAATAGGACAACAAACATATCGTGTGTTTAAATCCTAGTAAAATGATTAGCTTCCTTACCTTGCGGTCAAGAGAAACCAATAATCATATTGTTATATGTTGTTCCTTGCACAAACCTAATATTTCTCCCACTTGTGTACGGGACAACATCATTTAATACAATACGACACGCGCTCGAAAGTATCAACAATATGATAGTGTCATAGATATTACAAGTAGATTTCGAAACAGAACGTTTAATAAGAAATTATGGATTAGTATTCTATAGATAACGTTTCGGAAAGCAACATTGGAAAGGCAATGTGTTATCTATAAAACAAAATGCAAGTTTCCTTAAACTACGGTCATTCGTATTAGGAAAGTGAAGAATTATTTCAAAGCAAGCTAGAAATAATATGGGCAACTCACAAAGAAATGAATCTTGTAGCTCCCACTGAATTTGACAACATTACATGACTGTCTTTTCAGTAATAAAACGCAAGGCTCCCACTGGATTTGTCAACATTGTAAGTGTTACATCACCAGTAGAAAGCAAATAGCGATTTATTTACTTTCCTACTCTCTTAGAATGCCTACAAGTAGCAATGTACTTAGGTATTGTACAGAGTATATGAAGTTCTACTTATGTAGATGAGGGACTAGCCATCACGTATTCATTAACTTGAATATTTAGCATGCAATTCCTCCTTAATCGGTCTGCCTAGCCACAAGGGTGTTTAGCACTATAAGGAATGAATCGAGTCCAAGAAAATTTACCTAGAAGACCTGCTAGTAATTTTCTTTACTCGTTGCGGTTTAAACTCATACATCGTGACAAGTGCAAGATGTCATTATTTGGTAGCTATAGACACAATGTTCTCTAGTTACACAAATATTTTATCTTTCAAATATTTCAAAACCGAAAAAGGAAAATGAAAGATTGAAAGTGAGTTTAAGTATAATTGAGAAAAATTCAATTATAACCCTATCTTATTCTTGTCAACCAATGAGAAGAGATATGAGTAAGTCTCACTCTTCTTACCAGGAAAAGAGACTTTGTTTATCTTCTATGAGAAAACAAAATTTTGTTTACCAATTATGTTGCAATAACACAATTAACCAGAACATAGAAAGTTTAATTTAGTATTTTCAATAATTAAAATTCTAAAAAGAATTAACTACACCATTAATTACTAATAAGACTAAGATCCAACTTGACCTCCCACTTATTACCAGAGGTCTGACCAGTGAGTAAACAAGTAGGGCAAGAGGTAAGCGTCGAGCGTTAATTGCATTGTTAATGCAACTCTTAGATTTATGAGACTTATGACATTAGTAACTCATATAGTAATGTCAAATGCATATTTCGTCTTCCGAGGTCTGACCAGGTAACTCGATTTAAGTCGAACAAAAGAGAACGTGCGAAAATTGACAAATGTCTGACCAATGGAAAAAATTCGCCATGGGTTGGAAAGGCCTTGAGGTCTCCCTAAGGTCTGACCAAAGCGGTCAAGACCAATTGCCGTGATTCTTGTTGCTTGCAAGACTTAAAATTATCAAAGGGGATGCACATAAATGTGTAAAGAGTGTGTACAAAGAGGCATGCAAAACAACTTTGTATCACTGATTTTAAAAACCTTTAATAATGACTGTTAGCCTTAATTTATTGAGTCGAACAAGGAAGTTCGGTCACTCAACTATTGGAGCTTCGTCTTTAATAGTTAATGTTGTAATAGGATAATATCGGGAATTCGGGCTCGATAGATAATAAAATAATGTATATTTTCGGGTTTAAATGCCCCAAGCAATACCCGAGCCCGGGTCCTAGTAACTATCCCGCGCGTCATTTAACGTGACGGGGTATATATATACTCTTTTCTATTTAGAAAAGAGCAAGTTGTTCATTTTATAAAAAATATCTTTTCTCTTTTTCTCTCATCTCTCTCTCCTCTTTCTCTCTCTAAACAACTCAATCTTTCTTTCTCATTTCTAGTTCTAATTTCGTGATCGATTGAATGTTATGAAGTGTTAACGGGATCCTACAATTGGCATCAGAGCTACGTGTGGATTCGTGGTTGATTCGTGTGGTTCAACAAGATCAAATTCGTGGGTCAAAAAGAAGTCAATAGAAAAAAATCAAACCCGAATTTTTGTGCTTAGATGTGTGAATGTTTATGTTATTAAGCAAGATCTAGGCATAAGGTAGCTAATTGTGCAAGGGAAATCAAGTTAAAAGGTCAAAAAGGGTGATTTTTAGGCGATTTTTTGAAGAAAAAGTCGTATATTTCGTCGTTGCTTTTTGACTCTCTGGCAAAGTTCTTGTTGCGTTTTGATTTTCTTCTTGTTGCGTTTTGATTTTCTTCTTGTTGCGTTTTGATTTTATTCTTGTTGCGTTTTGATTTTTTAGTTGCGTTTTGATTGCAGGTTGCGTTTTGAAGACATTCATTGCGTTTTGACCAAATTTCATTGCGTTTTGACCAAATTTCATTGCGTTTTGACCACGATTCATTGGCGTTTTGACCAAGTTTTTGCGTATTTTTGGTGACATTTGTAATTAGCGTTTTTGTGTCACTGCGTTTTGTGTCATTGGCGTTTTGTGTCACTCAGCGTTTGGTTTTAAAGATAGCACTGCGATTGTCTAGAAATTTTGTGTGAAGAAAAGGGTTTCAGTCAAACAGCCATAACTTTTGATCCGTAAGTCCGTTTCAGGCCCGTGACCTCTCAAATCGAAGAGAAAAACAAGACGGATTACGCTGTATGCACCCTTTAGCTAGTTACTGATTTTTCGAAGCCCAAAACACTCGTTTACTATATTTATTGACATTTTTCCAGTTTTTTTGGAATTTGTGTTAGACTTGTTCTTGTTTTAGCTCACAGGCCCATCTATATTTTTATGGCCCTTTCATTTGGTGAGCCTATTTAACCAAACAGCTGTAACCCAGCCAGAAATTATCTGTAGTTAGACAATTAAATCATTGGCCACATGGAGTCCGAATCAAATCATTCACGGTTCTATTGATTTTGTAAAATCCCGTAAATTTTATCGGTTCTAATCAATAGACTTTGTAAAATCCAAGTGAACGTCTATTGTATTACAAAAGCACAACTTCAATCACATCATATCCACTTAAGATCCAACAAAATTTTCACACTTCATAATTCACGATAAAATGGAACAAGGTTACTTCATCTTCGGTTCATATTAAAAAGGAACCAGAGATACAGAAACTGCAAGATCAATAAAAGATCTTTAAAGAAAACTCCTTGAACAAAATTAGAATGCACTTAAAATCACCATCAACTTCTCGAAAGACAGAGTATATTGTATCAACAAGCTAATTTGCACAACTCTTGGTGATAGTGTCCGAACCTTCAGTTCAGTTATCTCTACACATGAAATAACTAGAAATCACTTCTCAATGCAAAACCATCACGAGAGGATGGATTCCAAATTCGCTCTAAGTGTGATCAAAGTACAATTTGAAAGGTTCATTAACTCTGACTTGTTAAAGCCTCTCGATATTTATTCAAGATCTTTTTCATCCGATCGAGAAGTAATAGAAAACTTTAGAGATTACACTAAAATGACAACTCAAACATGCAGATAAGGTTGGGGGGGGTTGCAAGGAAACAATCATGCCAAAACATGAAACTCCATTGAGGCAATGATAAGTAAAAAGAGCAAAGACATGCGAGCAAGAGCTTAAAGAAATGACTTTTGCAATAGTTAAGTGAAAGAACAAGATGCAGATTCAAACAGTGCAAGGTTCAAGAGGTTCATATCATGTTTACAAGTTCATGAGATGAAACAAGCAGTGAGATTGTAGTCAATGAATGATATTGATAAACAGAAATAGGAAGCACATTTAGTTACATGGCAAAGAGTTCAGAGGTCTCACTGAAGAATCCATTTCTAACTAGTCAGCCCATTGGAACATGTATAAAACCATGATGAAAATGATGTGTTTACCATGTGAGAACGACATCTGAGCATAACTGAATCCATTAACGACACATATGTTTGGAGAAGGATGAGTAGCAATGTCATTCAGATTCATCAAATATATGTACTAATGATAATCAGGTTGATCAAAATGTGGCTGAATGTGTTGATGAGCGTGTTGCGCTTGCTAATTTAATTGCTAATTTGACTCTTGATATGGAGGAAAACAAAACGGTATTAAAGCAATTAAGAAAGCAAACTATCATTACTCAAGAACATAAGAGTGCAAAAACTAACCTTGATGAGACAATTAGGGCTCTAGGGGAGCTACTATGCAGTCGGGGGGATAGTGTCGTGATTAGCACTTACAGACCAAAAACATACTACACTTGAGAAGTACACGGCCCTTAATGACCGAACGAGTGATTATAAAATACTTCAAACAAAGTTAAATGAAACTCTAGGACTATTAGCTCTTAAAGACATTGACATACAAGAGGGTTTAAAAACTAAAACCTATGAAATTTCAGTTGTCAATCAGAAACACGATGAGCTAGTAAAAAAGAGTCGTTAACTAGGTCACAAATTGTGAAGATCAAATCAAAAGAGAAAAGTAAGGTTTATTTCGGATTTAAAGGTTAAATGAAGGAAAATACATTGACAACGAAAGATTGAAATTGACAAACAAATAAAGTTTTTAAAATAAAATCTTATAATATTCTTTATAACCGCAATCAAGTAATCAACCGTTCACATGTTAGCACCCAAATGCGCAACGTATAATGGTAGATCAACCTTTGCTAATCCAAAGTACCTCAAGATAGCTCAATCTGAAAAGCCTCGTTTGTATGAGATCCCATATGATACTTCTGATCCTGCAAACAGATTTTGCCCCAATGGGGAAGAGACAGTGACTCTTGAAAAGGAGAGTAGATCAAAATTGGATAAAGACAAAGTGAAACCATATGAAACACAATCAAAGACAGTTCTATATAAAAACTTTCAAACCACCATCCAAAAACCTAACTTGATCAGTTGGAACGCGCTAAAGAAGTAGGAAGACAATGTGGAGAAAAACCTTTAACAGAACAAAACCAAACATTGCTAAAAACGTGTCCTTATCTAATTCTACCCGTTTTCTTTATTCCAGAATTCCGTGACACACTGATCCAACACATGGAATCTGTTAAGAAGTCGATTGGTGAAAGAGCACAACATAAAATGGAGTATGAAAGAAGGGTGAATGAAAGACAAATCCAGACAACAGAGGAAAAGACTGATACGAGTAATGCATTGGATGCATTGGATGCTAGTTCAGTTATCATTGAAAGCAATGGGACAGAATCAAAAGAGCAGGATACAAGCAGCAGATCAGGGAATGATGCACATGTTGATGATGCAGATATCAGACCCATAAATAATGAAGAGCCAATGGCTGAGGTACAAACGACTGCTGAAATCAATATCTTTGCTACAGGACAACAGCATACTGAGCAACCTGAATTCAATAATGAAGGAAAGGTTGACCAGAATGCTGAACAATGTCATGACATACGTCCTTTGCCTGCTAAATTAACTGATGACAAGACAATTGAACTCTCAGATCAATCACTCGAGTCTGAAAATGTTTGTCTCAAAAAGATCGTTGCCCAGTTTCAAAAATATTTTGGAAAACTCGAAGCACATTGTATCAATCTTGAACTACAATTACAAATGGAAAACAATGTTTTAAAATCAGGGCAACAAAGTCAATTTTTGAAAGAAAAAGGTAATGAAGCCAAGGTTAAAAATGACATCGATGTAATTGAAACAATAAACATCGAATTGGAACATAGTGTGGCTAAATTACTTGCAGAGAATGAGCAGTTACATAAGGAAAAAGAGCACTTGAAACAGACTTACAAAGATCTTTTTGATTCTATCAAAAGGACACGAGTTCAGACCAAAAACCAGAATGACTCTTTAATGGAACAACTGAACAAAAAGTCTAATGAAAATGCTGATGTACTAGCTCAGATTCAGAAAAAGGGGTTTGCAATTGCAGCATTAAAAAATGAGTTAAGGAAACTAACAGGAAATAGTGTGAATACTAAGTTTGCAAAGCCATCAATCTTGGGAAAACCGGTTGGACAACCACTCAAAAACCAATCCGTTGTTAGACAACCGACTGCGTTTAAGTCTGAAAGACCTAGAATTTCAAAACCACGGTTTGCCTCCCAAGTTGATGTGAACAACGACTTGTCAAAACCAGTCACTACACATCATTTGCCTAAGGGAAGAGAATCTGCCCCTGCAAAACCTCATCACATGATTGCACCAAGCTCATCTAGGTATAGCTCAAACGACATTGTTCATAATCACTACCTAGAGGAAGCTAAGAAAAAGACACATGAACACTCTAGGATCCCTAGAAATTTTTCTGACTCCAAACATTTTGTTTGCTCGACATGTCAGAAATGTGTCTTTAATGCCAATCATGACGCTTGTGTAATAAAATTCCTGAAAGAAGTCAACTCGCGTGCTAAGGTTCCATCCAATAAGACAACAAACAGAAACAAACCCGTAGAGCAAATAAGGGTTGCAACGAAACCAAAAAGACAGATCCCAAAAGGACATAGGTTTTCAATCAAAAAGACTACCACTGTGCATGAGAAAACAACAAGTCCTAGATCTTGTCTTAGGTGGCAACCAACGGGTAGAATTCTCAAGACTGTTTGTCTTAGATGGGTTCCAACAGGAAAGACATTCGCCTCTAGCACAACAAAGGTTGAAAGTGAACCCCCAAATGGTTCAAATGCAGATATCCCTAACCAATGTGAAAGCGAACAAGCTCTTAATGTCAGTGCAGGTACTCTCTTAAGTACAGGTACATCGTTCAATCCTACAGAGGAAGGACTCAGAGTTTGGTTGCGAAAAAGAAAGATATCTCAGAAAACAGGGCTTCAAGGAATTTTGATCTGATGATCACAAATGACGTTTGAACACAGCAGTTCAAGCCTCGGTCATCAATGTCAAATGACGTTTGAACACAGCAGTTCAAGCCTCGGTCATCAATGTCAAATGACGTTTGAACACAGCAGTTCAAGCCTCGGTCGTCAATGTCAAATGGTGTCTGCTGAAAATAACACTTCAGGCCCCGTTCCTCAATGTTCAAAAGACGTTTGATCGCAACAGTTCAAGCCTCGGTCATCAATGTCAAATGACGTCTGTTCACATCAGTTCAGGCCTCGTTCTTCATCAAATGACTTCTGATCATAACCGTTCAGAACTCGGAATTCACGACCACAGCAATGAACAGTCAAGTTCAAAGCTGGTTCCAAAAGTTGTTCCTTAAGCAAACAAGACAGCTACATCACGACAAGAGTTGGAATTACTATTCCACCATCACATAGCAATGCTGAGGACAACAGGTATATATATAGAAAATACAAAATTAGAAAATCAGAAAATTTCCAAAAAGATTCTTCTCGACATGTCTCTTGGAATCGATAACATTTACGTGCTTAGAAATGTCGATTAACATTGACACGGGTGTGTAAATGAAGTTCGAGCGAGAGTTTGATCGTTCTTTGTACAATAAGGAGCATACACAGGCAAGCAATGATTTTGCCACAGCTATGTACCATGCTGGAACAGATCGTAGCAGATAGTCAGCAGCTTTTCGAAGAAGTTATGTTGTCGAAGACGCCTCCCATGTTACATAATCCTGCTCCTATCAAGACCCAAATACACATGCCTTCGTCCCTAAAAGCTACTCCATCCTCTACTTCATCTTCAAATCCAATGTCTCCTCCTGCTGATCTTGGTCACCATGTTGGTGTTAATTTGGCCCCAAGGGTGGTGTGTACCCTTTGAACGTCTTTACTTTGATCCAGGCTTCGGCCTTTAAGATAATTTATCTTTGAAATGGTTCATGTTGGCCATTGTTTGAACAATGTGTGTCAGCCTTTTTGGTTGTTTTTGAATGGTTACCCCTTTTTTAGGGTTGAATATAGGGATGCAATCCCACCTTTATGTCGGTAAGTCATTTGTTATTCCATTAGGGGCCCAGGTCTATCCTTATACGTTATTGCTGAATCATTTTGCTTTTGTAAAGCAATAAGGTCTAAATGTTTTGTGCCCATGTGCGAAGGTAAGCTTCCCTTATGAACATGATTTGTTTCCTTATGTATGAGGTTTTAGGAGACATATGTCTGACTACCTTCCTTTATACACTTTAATTATGAAGGTCAGGAGGCCATAAGTTGTGGCAATAATTGTGCCGACTTTCAAAAGAAGGTTCCCTTAGGAACCAAAATTTGTTTTCATCAAGTTTGAGGTTTGAGTAAGAGGACTTAGGTCCTGACTCCATTAAGCGCTTTAACATGTGAAGTATCATGTTTGACCTTTAATTGGGAACAAATGTATTGTGCCACTTTCAAAAATAAGGTTTCATCCCTTAGAACTCTGATTTTTTCCTCATGTTTGAGGTTTTAGGAGGACTTAGGTCTAACTCTTTTATGTACTTTATCAGCGAAGGCTCGTGTGTGGCCTTAAGTTATGGAAAAATGTATTATGCCACTTTTAAAAGATGGTTTTTGTTAGCCTTAATTTTATATAAGTCGAACAAGAATGTTATCGGTCTTATTAGTCGTAATTAGTCTTGTTAAGTAATAGGCTAGTCGGGTTCAACAGGCTTGGATTGTAATCTAATATTGTTCGTGTTTCGGGCTCAAAGCCAAAGATAAGCCAAGCCCGGCCCAAGTTAAAAGCCCATATGCCACTTAGTGGGTTAATGGTATAAATAGGACCCTCCTCGTCCACACAAGAAGAGGGTGTTGGTTACCATTATCTTACACTTGTGTTTGTGTAATCTTCACACTCTCTTTTCTCATCTCTAATAAATCATCCATTTTTTTTTTTCCTTTCTCTCTTTCCTAGCATATTCTTATAGGTATGGCTTATAGGTGTATAAATGGTTAAGTACTTGGAATAACATATGGATATCAATCGCCAAGGGGAGTTTATGTGTTTGTGATTCATGGTTAAAAAGAAAAAAAACTTATTCGCAATCTTTTTCTTTACTTTTTATCTCATAATTTATTTTTGTTGATTTTCTTTCTTTTTGTGTTAGAGATTCAAACAGTAAAGTGCCTCTTTTTACTAAACACAAAACTTGTGGTGTTGGTTTGAAAATCAAAATATTGCAACAAGTAGTGTGCTTATATTGCTTAACAAAGATGACACTTTTGATTATAAAAATATTGGCAAACGAGGTTAATTCTCATAGTATGTAGATTATTTGTTTTGAATTTTGTATCATATTTACTGGCATAACCACTTATATTCAGCTTCGGTCAAAGCTTATTTGTGGTGTAAACGACCTTCTTTTAAAGCTCTTTCTTGTTGGCTTACTTTTGACGCGGGATACGAACAAGGACGATTGTTTTTTATTGGTTTTTGTTAAAGAAGAAAAGGTACAAGGACCACAAGACATATCACCAGATTCGCAGCTAGAAGTCACCGAACTCGCAACTCTTTGAAGGAACCGAACTCGCAGAGTGAAGAAGGAAATGGATTCGCAGTGGACAACAACCGAATTTGCAGCAGTTCTTAGTACAGCCGAATACGCAGTTTTACTTGTGACCGAATACGCAATATCCTGCCATCAACCGAAAACGCATATCTTGCTTGTGCCCTGAATTCGCAATATCCTCCATCAACCGAATACTCAGTTTTTACCTTGTGACCCGAATTCGCATATCCCTTCAATGACACGGAATACGCAGTTTTATTACAAACCAAATTCGCAATATCAATTACAAACGCGAATTAGCAATCAACTATGTGCTATAAACCACATTTAACTCTTTTCGGGTTTTTTTATTTTCGTGTGAACTGTTATCTTGAGGGACCTTAAAACATATACCGATCGATCGGTGAACCGTTTCGATCATTGTGTGTATATTCATATTTTATCGACATAAACGTACCACTCCGCGAGAATTATTTTCATTTCGTTACATTTTTGAAGTTTAAAAACGAGGAAGACCGTAATAATTGAAGGGAATTTTTAATTTTATTTTTATATTTTATTTTATTATTAAACAAAAATGCAAACTTTGACAACATAACGATGCAGCCCCTATACTATAAGTCCAATTCTCATATAGTCCTTGGGTTTGCTTTAGTAACCCCCAAAATTTGAAATATTTTGCACGTTGGTCTTTGTTTTCATAATTTAACCTTTAAAAAACCCTTTCAAGTTACCGGTTTTGCACCGTTTGTTCTTTTAAGCTATTAATCGTTACAAAGCTTCCAGTACTTCATTTTTTCAACAACGAATCAACAACAATTAATCATTGTTTCATGTTTCTTCTTTGATTATGGTAAAATCCCGCGAAAGATACGATGCTTTTTCTTTGGATTTTAAATCAAAGACTTGTAAAATCCCCCCGTGAATAGTTTAATTGATTTCCAAAAATACACAAACAACAATCACTTTACTACTTAAGATCCGATATCCATTTCACACTGCAAAATGGGTCAAATACCAATACCAAATTGCAAACTCAAACATCGCGAAGTAGCTCTTCTAGACTGCCACATAGACTGCAGGTGGTTAAAGACCGTGCCACCAAAGGTTAGCATCCGTAATTACGTTTAGTGGAAATCCAGAATCAAGAGATACATCGACACCAAACCTAACAATGAACTCATCCACTATTGTCTCCAGAATCCACCTTACAAATTCAAATGGACTAAAAAGACTGTTCCAATTGCTGAAGGTAGTTCAGAAACCACTACAGAAGGGTATATGGAGAACTACAAAAAAAATTCACAATACGAGATCAACTGAATGCTGAAGCTGAAGCTGTTTAGATAATTCTCACAGGGATAGATAATGACATCTACTCCACAGTTTTTGATGCTTGTCCAAATGCATGTGAAATGTGGAAAGCCATTGAAAGGTTGAAACAAGGTGAGTCAATCAACGTTCAAGATCTTGAAACCACTTAGTATTAGATTTTGGAAAATTCACAATCCCGGGATGGAATCACTGAATCGTATTTAACTCAAGGTTCTGCAAGATGATGAATGAGCTTGTCAAAAATCAATGTGATGTTACCAATCATCAAGTGAATGCTTAGATCCTTAACATCAACAACAACCAGAATGCAAAGGTTTGTGACACTTGTTAAGCGGAGTCAAGAGCTAAAGACTGTCTTCCTCACAAACTCTATGAATTCAAAAGGTAACACAGAATGAAGTCAAGAGAAAGACTAAAGACTAGCACGTACTTACTGCAAATACTCTTGGCACATAGTTGCCAACTAACAACCAGTTTACCATCCTCAAAACCACCTACTCACTCACTTCATAATTCCTCAACTAAATCACAACAAGCTGCTACCAAAAACAGAGGAAAAGTAATTGTCAACTCTTCTACACCCACTTATGATCAAGAACCTACTATGGTTGTTGAAGATGATGAAATGTCAAAGGATAAGGAGATTGATAAACTCGTGGCTTTAATTTCTCTGTCATTTAAAAAATATACAAACCTAACCAAAACAACCTACGAATACACATCAAATACCATATGAGCAAATCAAGATTAAACACCACGGATTAACAAAGGCACAGGGTATGATTAATAAAAGGGTAGTAAAGTTGTAAAGGTTTGCCTAGGGAGAATGTAGGTACACCGGTGGTGCAGTAGTCTGGGATTCTTATAATTGCAAGTAATATGGGCATGTAGCAAGAGAATGTCAGAAACCAAAACGGGTAAAGGATGCAACTTATCACAAGGAGAAAATGCTATTGTGTAAGCAAGAGGAAGCTTGATTTTAGTTGAATGCAGAGCAAGCTGATACTGGAATGGGATGACACTTAAGAAGAACCTAAAGAATCAAGAAATTGGAACACAATCTGGTACAATGGCATAAATTCAAGAGGTACTCTAGATGTAGCTGACAATTCTGGACCCATCATTGGATGCTGAGGCATTGCAAAAGGAACAAAAAATAATGTATAATATAATGTGTTTTGCCATTGAAAATAACATCTATGAGCAACCTGAATCTGTTTAATGAGACAACACCCATATCTGGAGGAACAAGTGACACTATAACATCACTATTAATCATTAGATATTGTTAATAATGAGAAACTAGTTGACCAGGATGAATGATATGAGATCTTGCTAAAGAAATTCGATTTGCCTTGCTTCTTTAATTGAGAAACTACAATGTGAAATTGGTGATAGCAAAAACCGGAATAAATTATTGAAACATCAAACAAGGCTTTAGGTCTATAAATTGGAAAGTGAGAAATTGAGATATTCAATCAAAAATAAAACAGTTATAGATCATCAAATAACCATTTCAAAGAAGAAACAATACTGTCAAAGTCTAAACCAGTTGATGTTCAAAGACCTTAAGAAGTTCCAAGCTGAACTTGATAGATATCATGATGTGAATTATGTGTCAAAGGTGGAAATTGATTGTGCAAAAGCTAAAGGGGATTTAATGTCATACAAAATGGAATCTAAAATGTCATCTAATAAATATAGTCGAAAGATAAATGATTTAAATCAAACGATTTCGAAAATGAAAAAGGAGCTTTTTGCACATCAAGAAACCATCTCCAAAAAGTCACAAGAAAAGAGGCTCAGATTAAAGTTTAAAGCGCAAAACTCGTGTAAGACAAGAATTGATAAGGTCAATGCTTTAAAAACAAATCATAGTTTTGGAAGATATTGTAAAAAAAACCAGACAAACAGTTCAAAAACAATAAATATGTATAAATCATAAAGTAGAACGAGTTTTGTCAAACCGGAGTTCCTCAGAAATCTCAAGAGCGAATCCTCGTTTGTATGATAAAGTTGCTATAATGATAATGTTGCTAAATGTATAGCCCCTGAATCTAAGAAACGATCGACTTGCCTAAGAAAGACCGAATCAAAAATTAGCAAATTAATCAACCTTTTGATTATGACCAATTGAATAATCTTTATGATTTATTCGTTCCACAACGTAAAAAGTCGCTTGAATAACAATATTTTTCAAAAGAGTCAAAAATGAGTCATATCATTCAGCTAAAGAAATGAAAATTACAAAAGAGACTTTTTCATAAACCACAACTTTCATAGAAAAATGAATGATGAATCCATTACTTGGATTCAAAAGTGTAAAAGCTCTAAAAAACTTTTCAAAATTAAAAGAAGTGTTGACACAATTTTTGATGGAGTGGAACGAATTTGCAAACAAACCAATTCGCTGAAAGAACATATTTTGGTCCACATAGATCCATTCATTCAAAAACAAATCAAGGAAACTGTTTTCCCAAAAATTCAAGAATTAATAGTTATTTAGAAAAATATCACTTGTGTTTGAAAGAGGAAATGTTGCTGATTTGAGATACTTTTAATTCTCTTAAACATGAAGTAGACTCACTCAAAATCTCAAGTGAAAACTCAAAAAAAACTATTTTTGAATGAAAATCGACCCGTCATTCAAGGAAAATTACTATATGATCACATGAATCAACACCTTGGGAGTGTACACCTAAAATTGATAATTTTACTAATTGCAATGTAATTACCTGGAAGCTTTAGGAAAAATGTGAACGCATGAAAAGAACTTTCAAAAAAAACTAGAACAATGTCAAAGAACATGAAGTAGACTCTCTCAAATCTCAACTGGAAACTCAAAAAACACAGTTTTTGAATGAAATCGACCGACTTTCCAGGGAATATTATTATGCTGATCACATGAATGCTATACTTGGTGTGTATACTACTCTTGATGAATTCACTAATTTACAATGTGATTATGTGGACCAAGTTATCAAATGTGAATGTCTTGAAAAACCATATCAAAAAGTAATTGTGTTTGAAACTAAGTTTGAAAAACCATCGGTTATTCGACAATCTAATGCTTTTAAAAGTCAAAGACAATCAGTTTTAGGTAAACCGGATACTTTTTCAGATTCTCTTGCAAAGACAAATTTTTCAAAGTCAAAGTCGGTTACCATAAATAATGTGTCAAATGATTTTTCAAAACCAGTCACTGCACAGATTTTGCCTCAGAATGTGAAGTCAATTTTAAAGAACACAAATGTGATTGCTCCAGGAATGTATAAAGTGCACACAAAGCCTAATCAAACTAGAACACCACAGTTGCCTCAAGACATTAGGAAAACTAACAAACGTGTATCTTTCTCTACAGGAGTAATTTCCACTACTAGTGTTGGCAGACCATAGCTTAAGAGCAATCGTTGAATTTTAGAGTCAGGCAAACAACTAGTAAAGGGAAGAAACAACAAGTAGAAGACCACCATATGATTTTTAAGTTTTCAAATAATAAAACATCTATAACTGCGTGTAATGACAGTTTGAATGCTAAGACCTCGGATGTAAACTTTCTTTGTGTTACTTGTGGAAAATGTGTGATAAATGACAATCATGATATGTGTGTTCTTCATTATATTAATGGCGTGAATTCTAGGACTAAAATGCCTATGGCTGTGCCTATTAGTACTACAGAACCCAAATGAACTGTGAACCAATCTGTTGCAACACCCCTTAAGAGAACAGTTGCTTCAGAATCCACTAATCAGAAACCTAGAAGCAAAATTAGAAAGCAATATGAGCAGATTAGTAAGACATGTAAATGGTGGTACTCTAAGATCACACCACCGGGATATAAATGGACACCTAAGACTCATACAGTGAATGTTACACCAAATGTTAGTATGCCTCTAGGAAATAAATCTAGAACTACTAATATTTCAGAATCCATAACACTTAAGGGATCTACTTTGTCCAATAATCCATTGTCTTCTAATTCTTTTTTAGCTCGTAGAGATTATTCTATTCATCGTCGACTCTCGATGCTCAAAGCACATGACGGGAAATCTCAGGCTTCTAAGTAATTTTGTGGAGCAATTTATGGGTACGGTGAAGTTTAGAAATGATCAAATTGCATCGATTCTTGGTTATGGAGACCTAGTTCAAGTAAATGTCACTATCAAGAGGGTTTATTACGTTGTAGGGCCAAATCACAATTTATTCACCGTTGGTCAATTCTGTGATGCGAATCTGGAAGTTGCTTTTCGGAAGTCTACATGTTACATCCGTGATTTGAAGGGAAATGATCTACTCACAGGTTCTCGTGGCACAGATCTGTATTACATCACTCTTTAAGACACATCCACTCCCAATCCAATTTGCTTAATGGCTAAAGCTACATCATCACAAGCATGGTTATGGCATCGTCGTCTCTCACATCTAAACTTCGACACCATCAACTTGCTTTTGAAGTATGATATTGTGACTGGCCTGCCCAAATTGAAATTCGTCAAAGATTATCTTTGTTCTTCTTATGAGTTGGGGAAAGCAAAACGTAAGTCTTTCAAGACAAAAACTACCCCAAGCTCAAAGAGACGTTTACAAATTCTACACATGGACTTATGTGGTCCCATTAGGGTAGAAAGATTTAATGGTAAGAAATATGTGTTGGTAATTGTTGATGACTATTCAAGATATACTTGGACTCACTTCTTGAGATCCAAAGACCAAACACCTAAAGTTCTCATCAATTTCCTCAAACTTGTTCAAAGAGGACTTCATGCTCAAGTTAGAACAGTACGAACTGACAAAGGCATGAAATTTTTGAATAAAACTCTTCATGAATACTTTGCTCAAGAAGGGATTGAACACCAAACGTCAATTGCTCGAACACCTGAACAGAACGGCGTTGTGGAAATACGGAACCGTACTCTTGTTGAGGCTGCTTGAACAATGCTAAGAGCCGCTAAAGTTCCTTTTTCTTTTGGGCATAAGCAATTGCAACAACATGTTTTACTCAAAATCGTTCACTCGTCATTCCTCGACATGAGAAAACACCTTACCACATCATCAATGGCCGGAAACCGTTTGTTAAGTTCTTTCACATTTTTTGCCCTCATTGCTACATCGTCAGAGATGGTGAAAATCTTGACAAAATGAAGGAAAAAGGTGATGCATGTATCTTTGTTGGGTATTCTACTCAGTCAAGAGCTTACAAGGTATATAACAAGAGAAAAAGAGTGATAGTTGAAACCATCCATGTAAAGTTTGACGAATTACCTCAAATGGCGTCATATCATGTCAGTTCTGACCTCGTTCCACAATGTCCGACAATGGCACTTGAACATGCCAGTTTAAGTCCTGGTCCTTAAAGTCAAGAAAATGTTCCTCAAGCAGCTGAGATAGTAACAACGTTAAATGAGCTGGATTTGTTATTTAGTCCGATGTTCAATGAACTACTCAATGGAACTACTCAAGTTGTGTCAAAGTCTTCCGCTGTAACTACTGCTGATGCACCTAATCAACATCAACAACAACACACAACTCCATCTACTTCAACAATCGTTGCTGCAGATACACATTCATTGAACATTCAAACAACACCTGAAACTACAAGTCAAGCACCAACTCAAGCACCAACTATCACTGACAATGAGAACATTATTCAAGCAGAAACCAATAAAGAATATGCACAAGTTGACAAAGACGAATTTATCAACATCTTTAACACACTGGTACAAGAATGAGGGGATACATCTTCTCGATATGTTGACTCGTCAAACATGCGTACATTCTATCAACGACATCCTTCAGAACATCATTGGACAAAAGATCATCTGTTAAAACAAGTCATTGGAAATCCTTCTCAATCAATTAGAATAAGACGTCAACTAGAAACAGATGGCGATATGTGTATGTTCGCACTTACTGTGAGTCGAATCGAACCGAAGAACATCAAAGAATCCATGGCTGATTCTGCATGGATTGAAGCGATGCAGGAAGAACTTCACCAATTTGATCAATTAGATGTATGGGAATTAGTCGACAGACCACTCTGCAAAAATGTCATTAACATGAAGTAGCTATGGAAAACAAACGTGATGAGGAGAATACTGTAATTCGCAACAAAGCTCGTCTTGTAGCTAAGGGATACATCCAACAGGAAGGAATCGACTTCGAAGAGTCATTTACTCACCAGTCGCTAAGTTAGAAGCAGTCAGGTTATTTGTTGCGTATGGTG
>BQNB010127932.1:0-19361 GCA_026074375.1 Tanacetum coccineum | reverse complement strand
TGGGTATTTGTTTGAGTATAGATAGGTATAGGTGCTTCCGGGTATGCCCAAATGTAATTTATTGCGAAACATAAGCGTTTTACGTAACCAATAAAAATAAATTATAAAAAGTTATAAGTTATACTCTTAAGAATCATATAACACTTGCTTGACGTAAATTTTTATTTGTTAGGTGTCCGTTTATGTCAAATGATGATTTTTAGTTTACGCGATTTAACTATACGATAATAATTAAAAGCAACCGCGTAAAATTCTAAAAATAAATAATGGTATAATTGAAGTCGTAAATGACCTGAAAATGTGAAATGTTACACAGTCTCACATTGAGGACAATGTATAGTTCTAGTATGGGGGGATCTTTCGATTTGATCTTATTTGCATTTGCCTTGTCTTCACGTAACCCCGTTTTTCCACCAAAAATAGCAAAAATATGCCAAAATTAAAAATTTTCAAAAAAATGAGAATAAATGTTTAGACACGTAGTTTTGTCTTTTTAAGGAATAAATTTTGACTTGATCGAGTATATTGCGCTCTAGCTTGCCCCTTAATTTATATAAATTTAAGCTTTTGCTAGTCTTTTATACAAAAAGCTTTAAAAAGCGAGCCTTAGCTTGAAAAAGCCAAGAGTTTGCAAGTTTCCATGATAGACTTTAAATATGCAAAGCTTGTTTTATTAGACTAAGCATTTGCGGATCTTTTTATTAAAGATTTTAAATTTGTAAAGAACTAAAAATGATAGAGCTTTATATAAGTTAGATTCTAAACATAAAGTAGTTGGTTCTCTTTTACGCTCATAGAGGTTAATTTTGGCTTTTTGCTCCCATCAGCTTAATAAACGTTAATTTTTGAATAAATAAAGTTACTTTAGGTTTTTTTGATTCTTAGTTTAAATCACTTCGTAGAGATTCCTTCTGGTGAAAGTAAGGTACACATCGAGGTTTTGTCAGTGTTGTGGAGAAATAGGCTACCGATTCCTGATGGCTCGCTACCGTTGTCTAGGTAGTTAAAAGACCACAGGACTTGAAATTTGGCTAATAATAATAAGTTATGTAATAAACCGAAGCCGAAATAAGACCACTACCTCTTGCCGGCTCACAACCGATGTGGTAGTTGTTTAAAGGGTGGAGGTAATTATAATAAAACTGTGGACTGATAAAAGTTTACTACATCTTGTCGGCTCACAACCGATGTTGCAGTCTTCTAAATAAGGCACACAGTAATAATCCGAGACTGATAAAAGTTTGTTATATCTTGCTGGGTCACAACCGATGTTGCAGCCTTCTAAAAGGTCAAGGATCGCCGAGGTCGAAATAAGACTCCTGGACCATGGTCGGCTCGCATACCGATGGGTTTACTTTATATGAATAAGACATTAATTTATTTGTCACTAATAATAATAATAAAATCTTTAGAGGATTTAGGAAATAAGGGAGCAAAAAGTAGCTATGCATCCACATTTAGCATCTATGAGTAGTGTTAGCATCTTAACTTGTATTTAACAATGATTTCGTTTTTAAGCTTGGTTTGGGGCGGGTGAAAAATTAAGGACGATGTATTTATCCTTTTTAGTGTTTTTGTTACATGATGTTTGATATGTATGAATGATAATATATATAATGCATAAAAATGGGTAACAAAACTATAAACGGGGGGCTTTTCAAAACTAGTGATTTCTTAACCTCTTTAGATGAGCACTTTGCTACTTTTCAAGGTGATTAGTCTAAGGGGGTTGAAATTTTTTGTTTTCTAATTATGTTTATGACATTGCGTGAGCACACGGCAATAGTTTAATATGGGGTATTTTGATATGTGCTTAATTACACATACCTTTTACCTAATAAAATGAGCTAAAAAGACCAATTATGAACGGAAATGACATAAAAATACATTGTATATGTGTATTTTGTGATTTGTGTCTTGCAGGTACGGATATTAAATAAAAAGGACAAAAACAAGGTAAATACGGACGAAACCAAGCACGGGAATGAAAAGAGAACGAAAAAACCAAAGCCGAAGGCGTATACATCCTTAATGGGCCAACCCGTACCCATTTATTGGGCCGAGTCAGCCCATTAACATGGTATGTATACCATTATAAGCCTAAAACTTAAAAAGCCCAAAACCCTTAAAACCCTTAATCATATTTCTAGCCCAACATATTTACAAGCCCAAGTCAAAACCCCCTTTTATCCAGTCAAACAAAATAACCCGCCCTATTTCATTGTCCCTTTCCCCAATTACCCTACAAACAAATTAGTGACGGGTAAAATCCCTTTCACCCCACGCTCTTACCCCGCCCTTCTAGAAGCTCAATGACGCACGCCATGACGAATTTGGCAGGCCACGCTGGCAATCCCCAGTGTTTCTATTGGTGGATGAGATGTGGCACTCAAATCAAGGGTTCATAATGATTGCGTGGGGATTGGTCATGATTAGATGGACGAGATTGAAGCTCAAGACGTTCCTAGGGTTCTGGATCCTTCCTTTGAAGGCTATATAAGGAGGAGACCTCACACACGCATGGATGTCTATTTTTTAGCTTATTGTCTAGTTTTAGCTTATTGTTCTTAATTTATATTTTCCTTTTCAAGTATTGTAAACTCTTATGAATTAATAAAATTTGAGTTTCATTTAGATTCCAGTGTGATTTACAGTTTTTATCTATTGCTTAAATTTGTTAAAACATGTTTGAAATTGGTTAAAGAAGCTTTTAATAAGCTAAAACTGTCACTAAAGCATATAAAAGCTCAAATAAGCTTACACAAGTTTATTTGACCCCTTGTTCCATTGGTTGTAAGATTTGGTATGGTTTCGAGCTAAATGGATGATAAGCCGAATTTAGATGGGCTTATGGGTTTACTAGCTTATCTCGGATAAGCTAGAGCTAATAGAATAAGCTCTAAAGAGCATTTCAGTCCTTGTTTAGCTGGGACAAAAAGGTACTCTTTATTTTTCTTTTGCATCTCATTTTCTATATTGGTTTTGTAGTTTGCTTATTCTGCTTATAACTGCTTATTATTGCTTATTCTATGTTCATTAGTCTATTGTTAAAGTTTGATTTGAGTTTTTGTGTGTTTTAATCATTTAAAAGATAAATCTGCCATGTCTTGATTAAAACTGCTTATTGTTATAGCTTATCAGATAATGCTTATTTGTCCTTTCTTAGTGCTAATTTGTTATCTAGTATTGAAGTGCTAAATCTGTTTTTGAGATTCACATCTTATTTTAATCTGTCTTGGTCTAAAAATAGAAAAATAAATTTTAAAGGGTTGTTTGGCACTAGCAGTACTAACATATGTTAGTACTGCCTAGTCTCTTTTGTCAACTTAAATCAGTTTTGTCAAGCCTTAAATTAGTCCTTAAGTCAGTTTATGCAAGTTTTTAAAGTCCACAAATCAAGCTTGAGGTTCATTGTATACATGGTTTGAATCTGTAAAATTTTTAGTTTGATAAATTTGCTTGTTAGCTTAGATCTTGGTTTATGGCATTTAGGTGTTACTTTCATGCTTGTTATGAATCCATTAGGCAGTAGAAATAAGTTTGTATAAGTCTGCATTAGTTAGTTATGCTTGAGTCAAATATGTCTTAGTTTATTAAATCTCATTTTCAAAAGTAAAAGTCCCATTTTCAACAGCCATTTTAAGTTAGTTTAATTTTGTTTAAAGGTCTAATATTGATAATATAAGCTTATTAGACATCAATCTCCATCTGTTTTTACTTTTTAAGTTTTTATATTAGCATTTAGTAGCTTAAAAATAGGCCTGCATTAGCTAATTTTTCCTTTAAAAGCCAAAAACAGTTTCTTAATTCTAGTTTATTTCTTAACAAAATTTCTTAATTCTAGTTTTTATGTGTTCATTGGAAGTCAAAGTCAATCTGTTTTTAGTTTTTACCTAATCACAAGTACTTATTTGGTCTTAAAATTAGCTTAAAGTAAGCCATTTTTCATTTAAACCTGCTTCTTTTAGCCAAAATCCATTCTAGCTTTTAAGAGCTTTTCATCTCATTTTGTTGGTTAAAACCTTTTCAAATTCAGCTTATTTGCTTTTTATTTGCTTATTTAGTCTCAAAAATGTCATAACAGTCTTAGTTTAAGGTCATTAGCTTATTAAGCAAACTGTATGTTTTAATTAGCTTTTTCCTGGCTGATTTCTAGTTTTCAGAAAAATTGTTTTCACAAAAGAAGCTTATATTATCTTATAGGTTAGATTTTTAAAAGAAAATTTGAAAAATAAAAAAAATATAAAAAGGATAGGTCCAGGACTCGAACCTACGACCTACACTTCACAACACACACACCTTACCGTTTGCCCTTGGGACTTTTTCAAACATATCTTGCAACATTTAATACTTATAGTCACTTTAGCTTTTAGCTTATATGAGCTTAATTGCTTATTTACTGCTTATCCTTTCAGCCATTTTTCCAGTTTATATTTTTCATAGATTCTCCATAGTCCAAAGTACTTTTCCTAATTTTTTTCAAAAAATTTCATAATTAGTTTGCTATTTTTAATGATTTATTTAGATTAAATCCGTTTTTAATTCATAATAAATAAAATAAAAGTCAAAAAAATATAATTCTTTTTTCCAAGTAAAAAAATAGTTCTAAGGTTAAATTTTAATAGTTTAGGTATTAAGTCGCGTTTTTTTAGATTCCCATTATCGTTTTTTTGTGCTTTAATCTTAATTGCTTTCGTTTTTAGCTTGCCTTTATTTGTTTTTGCATGTTAGTTGTAGAAATAGAATCTAAAATCAAAAACTTGAAATCATTCAAAGCACGTGATCACCAACTTAACCGATTCTCAATTTACATTTCGTCGAGGAAACGACCCGGGAGGTTTTAAACTTTACTTTGGTAAAAAGTAACTTTCTTGAACTTTTTGAAATACTTCTCTTATACTATTATTGATAATTGGTATTTTAGTTATATATATTATATATACTATTATATTAAGAATCAGGTATTCTAGATATTTTGGCTATATAAACGATTCTATTTACAAGACTTCACTCACTTATCAATTCACCTAGCAAAAAGATAAAAATCTCTCTCATTCTACAACAAAGGCCACGGAATTTTTGAAGATTTTGAAAACTATTTAATTTTCTCACAGCTTTTGCAAAACTGTGAGAAACTGTGGAAAACTGCGGGTTTTGAAATCTGTGATTTTGAAGGCTTTCGGGTCCGATTTGGCCAAAGTGTAAAACTACAAACTTGTTCGGAATAATGTTTTCCTATATATATCAAGTTTTCGGGGACTAGAAGTGTATAGATATTGAACTAAAAATTATAAAAGCTAGTTAACTTTTATATTAAAAAATCTGCACTGTTTTCCTTACATGAATAGTGTTGATTCGTTTGGACTATAAAAACTTTAAGAAATATTTTAGCATTGCTTGTATAATATTTATACGCGGTTTAAAACCTTATAAATATTATTTTATAAAATACTTGAACTATATATTGACACTTTATAAATAATAAAAATATTAAATCAAGCGAAATGACTATAATTAATTTTATAGTTATTAGAAAATGTTTCGAAGACATATACTTAGACATTAAATAACAAACGTAACTTAAACAATGTTTCAACTCTTATAACTAAACAAAAATTATTAGGTGGTGATATAACTTGATAATGTACATTGTTGTATTTATTTTAAATACATTACACTTATACGACCTATAAATGATTGGGTTGCATTCTGGATCATTAATGACGTTTCACTTTATTAATTTTGCTATAATCAATACATTCACATAAGGTGAGTTTCATGGCCCCTATTTTACTTGTTCTGAACTATTTTGGTGGAGACTACATTCGCATTTACAAACTCGTTTACGTACTTGATTTCATAACTTGTTTACATACTCGTTTACATACACGTTTCCAAACTTGTTTACATACTCATTTACATATCTCGAGGCGGGATACATTCCTTATTTTACAAAAGGACACATGTACAACACTTTTCATTGTTTAGAATAATTACGTAGCGTGCCTAAGTAACGATAACTCACACTGCCTATTTTCTTGAACTGTTAATTACATTGTGCGCGAGTGTTATAAATAGATCTATTTGGGATTGACATCCCTGTCCTGGATTAGTGTCTATAAGGCTAATGGATGTATACCATGTCGAATTTGGGATGTTACAGGTTGACATCTACACAGGGCATACATTGGCATTAATTTGCATCCATTCATGTCGAGCGTCAGTGTCATGAGCTTGGGGAATCGTAATTACATTTTGTGATATTGTATGTGTTACAATGTTATACACTTTGAAATCTTGTGATCCACACTACTTTTACTAAACGCCACTATTTGTTAAACACTCTTTTATGATATTGTGGTTAAAGCAGTAAACAATACACTCTTTTGGGCCTACATTTACATTTACATAAATCTCTAAACTCACCAACTTTATGTTGACACTTTTAAGCATGTATTTCTCAGGTGACTTATGATGAGGTGTCATTTTATACACTATTTCGGGGTTATTTAACCCCTTAAATCATGCAAATATGCCCAGATTATGTGCTTAATCGTTTGTTTTCAGGTTTTTAGCACTTGGATGGCTTTTGGAGGAAATACATGTGACTTGGGCTCATGATTTTACCTCTAGTGATGACGAGTCACTATCCGATGAGGACGTTCCGGAAGACAATTTTAAAATTTACTCAAACCCTCTTTTCAAATTCGATGACGAATACATCTCTAGTGACGTAAATTCTCTTTTTGATGAGGTGTTAAAGGACATCGAGTGCAAGGATTCTTATGATTCCAACCTTGATGAGTCGACTTTCCTAGTCACACCTCTTTCTGATTCTAATGAGGATGAGTGTTTCACTCCTAGTGACGACGTTGAGCTTTTACTTCACCTGTTTCATATACCACACATTGATATTTGTTCGTTTCCATTCTCGGAGGGTTCACCAATGAACCTCCTCTTGAAGAGAATGATGATTTATTTGATTTGGAATCTAAAAAGAATGAATGGAAGAAGATTCTATACGAGGATCTGATTGATGATTTGATTTTCAACCCGAGAGGAGATATTGATGAAATCGATGCTTTTCTTGATATTGATATTTCGACGAATATTAAGGATGATTTCTATGACTCGAAGGGAGATGTACTCTATCTTGAGAGTTTGCTTAGTGATGATACTACCTAGTCCCCCTCCCGAGGTGTTCTTTGATCGTGACCCAAGAAGTTTAAGAGATATTAATGATTTGAAGATTATGGTCAAAGTTTTCGACCCCGGGATTCACGAGACAATTTTTTCTTCAACATATGTGAGCTTACCCTTTGAGGATCGCCATTATCTTTCCTTCACATATGTTATCTGAATTTTTCCTTACTTCACCTATCCGGTGAATTCTTCTCTTCCTCTCTCCTCCGGGAGTGAGGATATCATTTTTGACCCTGGCGTCTCCGTTTTTCATTTTTCTTCTCTAGAGCCGGTGGCATATGAATTTCCAATGGAAGTTTGCTCTTCCGCTGTTTCATCCCTAATATTACGATGATATAGGGATAGTCAAGCAAGAGACTCGCATAAAAACAAGCGCTTCATGGGTGGCAACCCATGCTTATCCTTAGTAGTTTATTAATAGTTATGAATAAGTGTGATGTGAGGAGGCTTGCCTATTTTTTTCTCGTGTTTTGTGTTTTGTGTTTTATGTCCAGGATTGCCTGGATTATGAAGACTCTCGTGCTCATGGTTTTGTCCATCGTTCACTCGATCTTCAATCCTTTGCATGCTTATATATGGGAATCCGATATCCTAGATCTTATTGATTTAACTTTTAATTATTAGCTAATAAACGACTTTAGATTTGCGTAGAGACCCTTTAATATTTGGATTATGCCTTGAAATTAGTATGGGGTGACAATCTCACATTGAGGACAATGTGTAGTTCTAGTATGGGGGATCTTTCGATTCGATCTTACTTGCATTTGCCTTGTCTTTGCGTAACGTTTTTCACAAAAATATGCCAAATTAAAAAAATTCAAAAATAGAATAAGTGTTTTGACACGTAGTTTTGTCTTTTCAAGAATAATTTTTGACTTGATCGAGCATGTTGCGCTCTAGCTTGCCCCTTAACTTATATAAATTTAAGCTTTTGCTAGTCTTTTATACAAGAAGCTTTAAAATGCGAATTCTAGCTTGAAAAAGCCAAGAGTTTGCAAGTTTCCATGATAGACTTTAAATATGCAAAGCTTGTTTTATTAGACTAAGCATTCGCGGATCTTTTTATTAAAGATTTTAAATTTGCGAAGAACGAGAAATGATAGAGTTTTATATAAGTTAGATGCTAAACATGGAGTAGTTGGATCTCTTTAGAGCTCATAAAGGTTAATTATGGCTTTTTGCTCCCATCAGCTTAATAAACGCCCCCCCCCCCCCCCCCCCCCCCCCCCCCCCCCCCCCCCCCCCCCCCCCCCCCCCCCCCCCTTCTATTAAATTGTGAATAAATATGTTACTTTAGGTTTTTGCGATTCTTAGTTTAAATCACTTCGTAGAGATTCCTTCTGGTGAAAGTAAGGTACACATCGAGGTTTTGTCAGTGTTGCGGGGAAATAGGCTACTGTCTCTTGTCGGCTCACAACCGATGTGGCAGTTGTTAAAAGACCGCAGGACTTGAAATTTGGCTATAATAAGTTATGTAATAAACCGAAGCCGAAATAAGACCACTACCTCTTACCGGCTCAGAATCGATGTGGTAGTTGTTTAAAGGGTGGAGGTAATAATAATAATAAAACTGTGGGCTGATAAAAGTTTACTGCATCTTGCCGGCTCACAACCGATGTTGCAGTCTTCTAAATAAGGCACATAGTAATAATCCAAGACTGATAAAAGTTTGCTGCATCTTGCCGGCTCACAACCGATGTTGCGGCCTCTAAAAGGTCGAGGAAATCACCGAGGTCGAAATAAGACTCCTGGACCATGGTCGGCTCGCATACCGAGGTGGCAGTTATTTAAAGGGCCGAGGTTTAATAATGTTGCAATAATAATAAGAATAAAGCCAAATTTCGACTCCGGGGTTATCTAAATAAAGCTCTGTCTCTGGACTCGTAGTTGAGTTGTTTCGGTGTATAAAAAGGGATAACCACTAAATCATGCGAATTTAGAACTTAATGTGGACTCCATATTATCCACCATTATCGTCTCTTTAGGAAAAGATTTCAAACTAATTATGGTCTAAACCTGGGTTTACTTTATATGAATAAGACATTAATTTATTTGTCACCAATAATAAGAATAAAATATTTAGAGGACTTAGGAATAAGGGAGCGAAAAGTAGCTATGCATCCACAATTAACATTTGTGAGTAGTGTTAGCATCTTAACTTGTATTTAACAATGATTTCGTTTTTAAGCTTGGTTTGGGTGGGTGAAAAAAATCAAGGACGGTTGAATTTATTCTTTTATATGGTTTCTGTTCTGGTGAAGTTATGATATGTATGAATGATAATAATAAATGCATTAAAATGGTTAAACAAGGGGCTTTTCAAAACTAGTGATTTCTTAATCCCCTTAGATGAAGACTTAGCTACTTTTCTAAGTAATTAGTCTAGGGGGTTGAAATTTTTGGTTTTCTAAGTTTGTTTATGACATTGCGTGAGGACACGACAATAGCTTAGTCTGGGGGATTTTGGTATGTGCTTAAATACACATACCTTTTACCTAATAAAACAAGCTAAAAAGAACAATAATGACCAATAAATACAGAAAAATGCATTGTATTCATTTGTATTGTGAATTATGTCTTGCAGGTAACGGATATAGCACAAAAGGACAAAAATAATGCAAACCGTCAAAGCCGAGCACGGGAATGGAATGAGCGCGAAAAAAAATCGAAGTCGAAGGCATATACATCGATAATGGACCAGCCCATTAAAGATCTATACTATACCTAAGCCTAACTCTAAAGTCCATTATAATAACATGTCCAATTCTAATAACTTTGGCCTTTTGACAAATCAAACCCAATACGAAAATCGTCCAGTACAAACCAATAAGCCCCAAATGTTATAAGTCAAAATTACTGTACCTCTTCTTCTGTTTTCCCATTTCCCTCCATTTACCCTGCACCAACGCTCAAGGTAAATTTTCACCCACTCACCCACACACACACTCTTCTTCGATTCTAGAAGCTCCTGACAACCTCTGACGCATCTTTGCTCACCTGGTGTCTAAGCTCAACTATTGGTTGATGGGACGTCGCACTTGATCCAAGGGTTTAGATTAGAAGAATGAGGCGGTTTGATATAGATGGCTAGGATTAAAAGCTCAAGACACTCTTGAGGATCTGGATCTTTCCTTACATCACTATAAATAGAGATGATGATCACACAGTGAAAAGCATCTAGGAGTAAGGTAGTTTAGTAGCTTGTTAGTAGCTTATTATCTTTCAATGTAATTTACTTTTCAATAAGCTTGTAATCACTTTCAGTTAATAAAAATTCAGTTTCATTTTATATTGTGCCTTTAATTTCTCTCTTAACTTTAGCAAATTGGTTTAAATTTTCTTACTAATAAGGCAAATAGCTTCATACTTTTTAGCTATTTTTTATAAGCTAAGTTTGTTTTAAGCTTAGCTTAATAAGCTCATTACTCAAGTTTCCTAAAAAGGGTCTGAATAAGCCAAATAGGATGATAAGCCAAAAAAGAAAGGGCTTATATGGCTTATTCTAAGCTTAATATTAAGCTAGCTTATAGATTAACTTATTTGAGTATTTGTTTGATCCTTGTTTGAGCTAGGATCAAGGTATGATCTCTTTTCACTTAAAATTTAGCTTATTTTATGATTTGCTTATTTACTGCTTAATTTTGCTTATGTCTTGCTTATTTTTACTTAATTTGTCTTAATATTGCTTATTAGATCTGTTTAAAGGCTTGTCATAATCTGTTTTTAAGTATTTCTTAGATTTAAATCAAAATAGTCTTTAAATAGTCCAAATAGCTTATTAAGTTTAGCTTATTCTCTGTGCTTATCTTTGTGCTTTAATTACAAATAAGACCTTATTTGATCTTATGTTTAAGCTGTTTTTAGTTTTTAAGGCTTGTTTAAGTCTCACTTAAGCTTAAAATAAGCTTTAAAAAGATTTAAAGGGGTGTTTGGGATAAGGATTAATAGAATAGAAAATGCAAGTGTAGGCTGATTTTGGTTCTTAAACCAACTTTGATTAGTTGTGATTAGGTCTTAGTAAAAGTTTTGATAAGTTTAAATTCAAGTTTTGTTTAGCTTTAAGTTAGTTTTTATCATTTTTTTAGTTTGAGTGCTCAAATACTAACCAAACTGCTTATTTGAGTAATTTCCTTTAAATACATTCGAGGTGTAGTTTTTATGGTCTAATCAAGTTTAATATGTGTCAACTTATATCTGTTTTGAGTCATTGGCTTGTGGCAAACCCTTTTAAGTTTTTTTTAGTTTCAACACAGTCAAGTAGTTGAGTGCTTAGTCCTTTTATCCTCTTATTGCATATCCTTTGTAGGTATCTTTTATGTTATTTAGTTGTAAATAGATGAATTTAGCTTATTATAAAGTTTATCTCAATCTGTTTTTAGTTTTTAGTAGATTAAAATAGTTTTTAAGTCTTTATTTATATGTTGAAATTGCCCATTTTACCTGATTAGACCAAAAACAGTTAGTTAGCTGCCTTGTTTTTAATTTGTTTTTCTAGCTTATCTCTTTTGCTTATTTGCTTAACTCCAGCTTATTAGTATAGATTGAGTCTAGGTCTTTATTTTTTTGTTTCAGCTTATTCCTAGTGCTTATTTATCCTTAAAATTTGGTCTTAATCCTTTATAAGTCATTTTAGTGCTGCTGATTTAGATGCTTTTTAGTAGTCTTCTAGCTTAATTGTTTGCTTAATTCCTATCCTTAGTGCTTATTAGGTTTACACATAAGTCAGTTTTAGCTTACTCGGTTTTCTTATTGCTTATTATGACCCAAAAAGCCAAACAGTTTGAGTTAAATGTCTTAGAGTCTTAAAAATACCAAACCATAATCTGTCACCTTGTTCTGTTTTTTTCTAGCTTATTATTAAGTTTTGTCAAAAATTCCATTTATTAAAGTTGATAGTTTTTGCTTATTTTATAGCTTTTCAAAAAGAAAAAAACCAGCACCATCTATAGCACACATTGCCTTTTCAGAAGCATCTTCAATCTTTACAGTCTTTGTTGAGCTACCTTGATTCCAATTTCTGTTGTCTTTACTCCTAGGTGCTCTGCATTCCTTGGCAAAATGTCCCATTTTATGGTAGTTGAAACATTCTACCTTTGATTTATCATATCCAGCAGTATTGCTTCCATCAATGATGATTTTCCTTCCAGTTCTCTAATAGAACTTTCTTGCCCTCATGCTTAGTAGTGCCATATTCCACTTTAAATCCATTTCTTCTAAATCATCATTATGAAGTTGCTCAAGGTCTTTATGAACTAGTTGAGACCCTTGTGGTTGAGTGGATATAAAGGCATATACTGTAGCATCACTAAATCTAGTAGTACTAATTTCAGTACTGGCAGTATTAACCTTTGTGGTAGCAGTACTAACTTCAGGGTTAACAGTATTAATATTATTAGTACTGCCAAGTTTTTATCATTAATGTTTGCACTAGCAGATTTCTTAACCTTCTGTTCAACAATTTTAAAATTGTTGTACAAATCATCCAAACCCATAGTATCAAAATTAGGTTTGTTCATCCAAACTACAACATGTGTATCCCATTCAGAAGGTAAGCTCCTTAAGAATTTTACATTTAGATCTTCTGGAGAAGTAACTACACCTAGAATTACCAAACTACTAACAAGCTTTTGAAGCCTATTAAAGATAGAATCAAGTGATTCTGAGCTTGAAGCACTAAAGTTTTCATACTGTTGTTTCAACAGAGCCTTCTGTGTCTTCTTTGTTGCTTCATTCCCTCCAAATTGAGCTTTAATTGCAGCAAACATTGATTGAGCATCAACATACTGGTCAAAGGTAAGTTGATGTTCATTGGGCAGTGCCATGAATAGTAGACTTCTTGCCTTTACATCATTCTTTTTACATGTCTTTTCTTCACTAGTAGAAGGCACAGTCATCTTTGTTGCTGTTGATGTACCAGTTTCTGATGGTGTTGTTACAGGAATAGGTACCCATGAATTCCCAGTCTCTATGACCTCCCATAAAGCATAATCTTGGATCTGAAAATACTGTTTAATCCTGATCTCCCACATCTTATACTCCCTGAGTTTGAGCATAGGAAGCTTAGCCAAAGCATTGTTCTGTGTATTCTCCAACTCCATTACTTCTAGATCAAAGTTTCTTAAAGTACAGGCTCTGATACCACTTGTTGATCCCAAGCTTTGATCGATTCTTTACCTTGTAAAGAGTATGTTACCTTGGATGAATCCAAAATAACAATGGTTGAGACTTTGTTTGTATATCAAAGTGTATGCGGAATCTACACTTTGATACTCTAGAAGTATAAATCAATGAAACAGTACCAAACAAAGAACAATGAATAAATAACAAAACTCTTCAATATTATTAGATCAATAATACGAGTACTCTTGTAGTACTAGGGTTACAACCTTGAAGCTATACGTTCTTTCTCTAAGATGTATCTCTATCTCTTAAGCACACCTAAACCCTTGACCTAGGATCTCCTTTTATATACCACAAGGAGTCCTTTACAAGATAACTACCAAACTTTTAAGGTCAATTACAATTATAATCATATACGAATCTTCCTAAAATATAAAAGATATGCATTCCATATTTATCTCTTTCCATCCTTATCTCCAAGTCAGCAGCATTAACCATCAGCAGTATTAACTTTTCTTCTAGCAGTATTAACTAACACTGACAGTACTAAGTTTGTACTGACAGTACTAACTCCATTAGTACTGTTAGTTATACCTTGGCAGTATTAACTTTTGATGAAGATTTATTCCCAACATTCTTATTTTTGCAATAGTGGGTATGAAATAAGGGGTCCCTTTGTTTTTTATTTAGTTTACTTGCTTTTGTATGCAAATGAAATGTTTTTTTCATATCTATTAGCATTTAAATGGTTGTTGTATGTATACAAGAGTAGGTATGACAAATCAATGTAGATGTTATAATGACTGGTCACTTATGGAACAAGCAAAGCTTGTTGAAAATTTACTAACTTTGGTTAATAGTGGGTTATATAAAGCTGACAACTACTTTTTAAAATGGTTATTTACAATATAGAGACGATTGGGTGAAGATTTTTTGCCAAAAAATTAGTTGAAGTTATTATGTATTGATAGAGTTGAACTATGGTGAAAATTAGTCGGAGTTATCTTGTTCATTAACTACGTACTAATGTTTTGTATCTTGAAAAACCCATCATGATTTAGATGTAGAAAGTATTTCATCTTTGATTAGGACAACATGGGCTGAAATGGTTATGTAACTATATGTTTTTGTGGATTATAAAATGGTTTTGGTGTTGATCTTTGGTTATGTACATGTATATTTTGCTGAAATGGTTATGTAATTGTCTTTTAAAGCTGATTTTTGGTGCCGATCTTGTTGTTTATGTGTAGTTTTTTGCTGTTTTTTTATGTAGTTTTTGGCTTTTTTTATATAGTTTAGTGCTTTTGCTGCTGATTTCGCTGTTTTTGAGTGGTTTTTTGTGCTGTTTTGTAAGAAGTTTTTTGGGCTGAATAAAGGTAGTTTTTTGTACAGTTTAGTGCAAATTTTGTTGTTCTTATGCAGTTTTTTATACTGTTTTCTAGCTACCTTTTGTTCAATTTTATGTTGCTGATCTTTGTTGTTTTAAAGAGAAGCTAGCGGATGGAGAATGGTGGCGCTACTGAGCTGCTTATTATATATGTTTATTTGTTATTAGAATGAGCATGTAAGTGACTACTCCAAAACAAAAAGTATTATATCCTCTTGTTTTTGAAGTTCCTTTTAACGTTAATGTATGTTTCTTGGTATTTGCCTTTTGTTGAATGGAATTATCTGTTCAAAACAGCTTTTGTTATGTAGATTCAACAAGCAATCCCAAACAATCTTTCTTATAAGCATTTTGTGTTAAAACAATGCTTACAAAGAGGGTTGTTTGGTATTGCTTATTAAAACTACAAATATAATTTTCACTAACTAATGTATAAAAATTATAAACATAAAAAAGCAATATATATAGGATCGATGTGAGACAAATTAACAAGTGCCCTAATTGTATTAATTTGATAATAAGTGTTTATTACAGGTTTCTAAGGAAAGTGGAGATTAGTGGAAGCCTATGTCTAATTCTGTAAGATCTCTTTACGAAACCAGATTGTATTCTCTGACCTAAATTGATCGTTTACTAATTCTCTAACCTAAATTAATTGAGAAAATCACATAAATGTGTACAACTTCACAAAAACATAATGAAGATATCAAATGGAAAATAGGATGTGTATTGGAACAGCTAGCTCATTTCACTCGTGCGCAACTTCCTCAAGAATTTGTAAGTCTTCTATCTTCCATGTGTATTGAATTCTTTTGTTATCGGATTATACTGATTAGTTAATTAGTACTCTGTCTTAGGAATTCTAAACATGTTTACTAATAAGATATAAGTTACCTTTGGAGAGTGAACACTACCTAGTTGTTCAAACACTTGTCACATTTGAGTATAATTAGGTTGTTCAAGTTGTAAACAAGCATTTGATATGCAGATTGAAAAAAATGATTGTAGATTATTGTGTTTCTATACGATGCGTAGGATAAGAATGTGCGCATCAATAGAACAAGGTAGCGATAGGCTGGTAGTTTTAGACACTACTACAAAAAAAAGCCTTCCAAGACCTATTCAGACTCCTCGAGACTGGTTTTTCATATAGTCTCTATGTGGGGGGCTCTCCATATGAAATTCATTGAAAATATTTGAAAATAATAAAAGGGGGAAAAGTCTCATTGAAAATGTAACACCTCAGAAAAATTTAGAGCTCTTTATCACTTTACACAAGAGCACGTGTCATAATCAATTGCCAAAATTTCTGTTACTTTTCAATAAAAAGTTATCATTCGAGCGACATGCAATATTTTACACTATTGAGAATCATAATAGCACGTATAAATCATCATTTTGTTGACGAATCAAAAAGGGGTACTTTAGAAAATGCGTAGCAATAAAAATCGTATTTTCACGCGTTACGAAACAAAGTAGCACGACTATATTATTTTGTGAACCCATTCATACTTCAATAAATAAAATTATAAATGGACCAATATTTAGATATTACTAAATAAACAATTTAAATTGACGTTTCATTTTCTCAAGATTCTGATATACAAAATACTATCTAAGTCAATCAGTAGAAAGAAATTCAAAATAAGCACACTAACACCATCATTGCATTCCTTACAACCAATGTCCTACACCTTTCGAGATCATTCACAGGCTACGTCTTGTTTCATATTTCAAATTCAATAATAGCATCTATTCCCTAATAGTATTTGTAGATTGTAAATGACATACAAGAACAAGGATTAAAACAGATCTGGAGGTTGTGTAAAATGAAAAAGATGAATATCCATATTATTAGAGATAAAGGTGAAGGAGATGGGAAGATGTGTGTGCTAGAAAGAGAACACACACATAACACTTTTACAAAAGTGAGCTTCACCCCCTCCATGGAAGTATGGACACTTTTACAAAAGTGAGCTTCACCCCCTCCATGGAAGTATGGAGGGGGTATTTATAGTCCTAGTGACACACAACTATCATAGCTTATCATTATTAGTCCCTATGTGTCACGCTATAATTAAACTAATATAATTCTGTGTTTGTCACCATATTTTAAGGCTAACAATCTTCTCCCAATATGTGGACATATACAGAATTACTTACAATGTTCCTAACAAGTACAAATACAATTAAATAAAGTCTTCCAAAGCGCTTCCAAAGCTGAAGTTGTCTTGTGAGTTCTCTTGGTCTTGAAACTTGTATTCCAGCTTGGATCTTCATTGTCTTTACTTGTTCTGGAACCATTGTAGTATGCATGAGTTGGATTAACTTCCCCCTAATTCATGCAGCATGTCTTGAAAAGCTTTCTTCATAGACTCCTTTTTGGCGAAGTTTCTGAATCAGCTTCCCCCCAAACCAACATCCCTATCTTAAGCAGATTCTGAAACATTGATGTAGCTTGAACAATCTTCTACTTGTCATCAAAGTGCATAGCGGAATTTTGTAGAAGTCAAACCACATCAACTGTACCACTGCTTCTTGTCATTAGGGCTTGGTGAATATTCGTTCAGGGGTGCATGTGAGAAATCAACAACTGTTCTTCTCACATTTGCATAATACTTCACAAACCATACTAAGCATTTTTAGGGCTAACAAACTTCCCCCTGGAAGTTGACATGGTAACATCAAAGTCAATTAAGTCATGAATGTACATTTTCCCCCATGATGGTTGCGAACTCTCAGAAGCATCATTGTCGTGTACGTCCATCTACTCAAGAATTTCTTGTCATAAGCACAAATCTTGATATACAAAAGAATCATTACCCTCTTGACTTCACAAACCGTAGAGGAGATGAAGCAAGAATCAAGAACACTTGGTATAATCAAGGTCTTGTGAATGAATGTCATCGAAGAACTTTGAAGATTTTGCTTAGACTATGAAGTATCGTTGTCTCGGAATAACATAAAAATACCCGTGAGAAGTGCTCATTACATCTCAACCTTTAACTCTCTGGCTAACATACCAACCTCGTATTCTTTTAGCTATTGTTGTGATCACTTGGTGAAGTAAACCTGTTATACCAAACTTGAAACTAAAGTAAAATCCCCCAAATTTGTTACTTAAGCTTGCACTATTGTTGATTGAAGAACAGTGCAGAAGAGAATCTCTAAGTACCTTATACTCCATCAAAAGTATAAGAAGTATAGCACCTCTTGAAATTATCCACAACGACATCTACTTGTGACACTGAGCACTATTATGTAACTCCTTTAAGTGATAGTATTCCAGGTCTTCATCCAACTACCCCTTGACTTCTGGAAACTAGAAAATCCAAGTCTTAATCATAACTGTATACGTTCAAGCAAGTCATCAATCGATAGAAAATAGAAGAAAGTCTCAATGATGAAATAAGTAAATGCCTTTGTGAAATCCAACTTCAATTGCAAATAAGGGATACCAAATTAACTTCTTGATCACTTGTCATCGTAGTCTGAATCTCTAGCTGTTTGTCATTTATTGAATCTCTTTAGAATTGTTTTAGCGTTATGTATCATGTTTGTTGTTGTTCAAGAATGTCGTTAAACTAGACAAATGTTGTGTTTGAATGTCGTCAATGGATTTACATTTGTCTAATTAAACTTGTCATGAAAGCGTTTTTGTACCCGGCTCAATCCAAAAATTGTGTCCATGTAACCATTTTATACAAAAATTCAAGTATAAAATTGGTTAAATTGTCGGATTATAAATCAATTCTAGCCCAACGTTATTTTAAAAGCCCACACTTATGTTATACTCAACTCCATATGCTCGGGCCTATCTTTTCTAATATACATACACACATCCCACATTATTAGGGATTTCTTAACCCTAATCTCTAGATAGTACGCCTCCCACCTTATAACTCCCCAATGAAAGAAAAGAAAACAGATCTTACATAAATCTAATTCATTTCTTTATGTAGCCTCCAAACAACATAAACTCCTTCTCACACAGAAATCCATCCAAATAATCTACATCAACTTGATTTCTATCACATACTTATGAACACACGCAACCAACCGAACCATTCAATCTTCCATAAGGATCAGATCCTGTTTCGAACCACAAACAAACGAACCCCCTTGTAATTAATTGCTTGTTCGAAGCAAAAAGAAGGCAATATGTTTCGGCTAGATCTTGCTTAAGGTCTCGGGTAGGTTATTATTATTTTTGTGTCACTCGATATAAAGATTGAATCTAACAGATTTGTTAGAGTTCTCTCTTTAAAATCGAATATTGAAAGAGGTGTATATCACTTTACATAAATCAGTGATGATTTTCGTTTCATGTTAAGATCTTGAATGATCTCGAATATAATTGAATAACACGACAGGAGCAAAATCTGAGATCATTTTATTTTCATTCGATTATTTGAGATGATTGGAGGGGATGGAGATGTTGTATTGTCGATAGGGTTAAGAGTTTAAGTAGAGGATTTGTTATGGATGTTGATTGTTGTTGGCTGTTGAAGTTGTAATTGTTTGTGGTTTATTATGTTGATGTTGGTTTGTTTTTGGTTGTTGTAGCTGTGATGATGGTTTATTTGAGTCTGTCTTGTGCATTTTCATTGACCGGGTCAACTCGGTAATAACCGAGTTGACTAGGTTTGAG
>BQNB010127931.1:0-19361 GCA_026074375.1 Tanacetum coccineum | reverse complement strand
CAAAAGTGAACGAAATGAATTCAACCAATCTCACCACCATTCCAATATCATTGAGATGACTACACTCAATAGATTGACTACCAATTTCTTACATAATCCACATAAACGCCTATAAACACATATAATCACATAACCCATTCATTGCAACATATACATAAGTCAACACTAATAGTTTGACTAACCTGCTTAAGTCATGGTTGTCACAAGGCGCATGTGTCTTTACCGATAGATGGAGACTTGATGAGTTGGCATATGGTATCCCTTCGGATTGTCCATATCAAACCAACCCTCCTTCCATTGAGGACATCATTTCGTCTATTTAAATTAATCGAGAAAGTCAAGTCCATCGCATCCGTCATGAGGAAGAGATTGATGTTCTTGAATATCAAATTCTCACTCGTGAAATCGTGTCAACTTTGAAGCCTTTAGAGGAAATCATCCGGGAAAACCTCTTCTGTCTAGGGGGTAATCGGGATGATCTTCTTGCTTGTCTTTGTTTAATGCTTTAATGTGTTATACACTATGAAAGATTCAATCTTGCCTATTACATAGCAAAACAAATGGAGTGGGTCACTAAGCAAGCTAGGTTAATTCTACCCTATGGTATGCTATTAACCCGTTTGTTTAAATTCATCATGAATGAATATCCCGAGTTGTACAACGAGTCCTATGCCTTGTACGATTGTGTCATGAATCCTCGTGCCGCTCAACAAGAGCAAAACCCCAGAAGGGATCGTGGCACGAGAAGAGGTCGTCCATCCACTTCCTCCTCTACCTTCGATCAACCATCCTCATCTCATCTCAACGATGATGATGATGATGATGATGATGATGAAAATGACGAAGGGACCTCACGTGCAAGCACTCCTTCCCCTATTCGTTATGTCAATTCTTTAACCAATCAAGTTCCTTAAGTATTTCAAAACCCACCTAACATTGACTCTCACTTGGAACCATTCTACACCTACCAAACTGAAATCATCAACTGTCAAGTACAATTACGAGATGAGCAGCGTGGTAGAGTAAGGTCAGTCGGAAAAAGTCTTAGAAGGTTGTAGAGAAACATGAAGAAGTGAGCTATGAGGAAAATTACTCTATGACATTATTATCTATATTATTCACTAATCTTTATGCTTAGGTGTTAGATATTAGAAAAAGACTCGGTCACCCAGTGTATTTTACTGTTTATTATAGCTCGTAGTTTAATAGTTAATAGTACATTTTTCGGTATTAAGTCTGGTACGAATACCCGGTATATTGTAAGTACTATATAAGCCTCTTCTAACTTTGGAAGAGGTAAGCTAGTCATTATTTCCTTTTCATAGAAACACATTTTCTCTCACTAGAAAACTCTCTCAAGTGTTTCTCTCTCTAGAAACTAGCCAAATCCAAGAATCAACCCTGTGTTATGATATAGGATATACCACAGTATCATTCACTTTCTCATTATCCTTGTTATCAACATCTTTCATATCATCACTATTATCATTTAGAATTTCTACCTCAAGTTCCATATCAGATAGAGAATCAGTACCTATGTTAGTAGCATCTGATTTTCTCCCATTGTAGTGATCCTTATCCCTGTTACCAAACACTCCTGATTCATCACCAACTCCATTTTCATCTTCACCATTATTCAATCCAACCTTCTCAACCCCAATTTCCTTTGTTTCATTCTGTGCTCCTTTATCATTTTTCTTATGGCTTTGATTTTCGATTACATGATCTACAAATTTACTAGGGATTTTCTTTTGCCTTCTAGATGGTCTATTATTGGACGCCATTCAATCAGAACAAAAAACAATTGGAAAATGCAAAATTAGGGCTAATAACACCTAGAAAATCTTTAGAACCATCTTAGTTACATCAATCATCATTTCTCAAAGCAAAATTTTGAACTCTGTTTTAGGCGCCAAAAGACGTCATCACCAAAGATTCAAAAACTGTTGAGGATTTGATAAAACTAACACCAAACGATGCGTAATGAATCACTGATCATGAATATATTAATTGATTAGAAATTTAGGGCGAATTATAATAGGGATTGAAGCTTTTCGTGTTTTTAATGGTGGATTTTAGGCGGGAAAATGGTTAGAGGAGAGAGAATTTATTTGTTGTAATGCTTGTTCATTTTTATTCACTTGTCAATGAAGCATTAAAAGATGAAAGTTAGGTTGTAGCTATGCAAGAAGAACTAAATCAATTTGTAGCTAATGACGTTTGGGAATTAGTCCCTTTACCTATAAGTCAATCCGTCATAGGAACAAAATGGGTCTTTAGAAACAAATTAGATGAAAATGGTATAGTATCTAGAAATAAGGCTATATTGGTATCACAAGGTTATAATCAACAAGAAGGTACAGATTACAATGAAACATATGCTCCGGTAGCTAGGCTAGAGTCAATTATAATACTTCTTGCTATTGCTTGTGCAAATGATTTTAAATTGTATCAAATGGATATAAAAAGTGCTTTTCTAAATGGTTTTATAAATAAAGAGGTTTATGTTGCTCAACCTCCGGGGTTCATTGATTTTCAAAAACCAAACTATGTTTATAAACTTAAAAAGGCTTTATATGGTCTTAAGCAAGCTCTCAAAGCTTGGTATGATAGACTAAAAGCATTTTTGACAAAACACGAGTATTCAATGGGAATGGTCGATAACACACTTTTTACTAAGAAATCAACGTCACATCTTATCATTGTTCAAATATATGTTAACGATATTATATTTGGTTTCACGAGTCAAAACTTGTGTAATGATTTTGCCAAAATCATGCACGACGAGTTTGAGATGAGTATGATGGGCGAGTTGAACTTCTTCTTAGGTCTTCAAATCAAACAAATGGAATACGGAATATTTTTCAATCAATCCAAGTACGTCAAGGAGATGTTAAAGAAGTTTTGGTTGGAAGATTCCAAACCAACCAAGACGCCGATGCCAACGGAGATCAGGCTCACTAAGGACGATGAAGCCGACTCTGTGGATAGCCCTAAATATCAAGGTATGATTGGTAGTTTACTTTATTTAACTGCAAGTAGGCCTGATATTATGTTTACTGTTTGCTTATGTGCTCATTTCCAAGAAAATCCTAAGACTACCCATTTAGAAGCCGTTAAGCGTATATTTAGCTATATATGAGGAACTAGTCACTTAGGATTATGGTATCCGAAAGGAACCAAAATAAAAACTATAGTTTATGCCGACTCCGACCACGCATGCGATTACGTTGATTGCAAAAGCACTAGTGGCGTTTGTACGTTCATGGGATGTTGTTTAACATCTTGGTTCGCTAAGAAACAAACGGCCCTTGCTATCTCCACGACCGAAGCTGAATATGTCTCCGCCAGAAAGGCATGTCAACAAGCACTATGGATGAAACAAGCTCTCATCGACTATGGCATACGCCTCGATGACGTTCCGATTATGTGCGACAATAAAGGAGCTATCGACTTAAGTAAAAAACCCCGTACAATACTCTAGAACTAAACATATAGAAATTTGTCACAACTTTCTACGTGATAACTTCCAAAAGGGTAATATTTCTATCGAGAAAGTTGTATCCAAAGATAATATAGCCGATATATTTACTAAGCCTTTAAAACGTGAAGTATTTAATTATTTAAGATTAGGATTAGGAATGATGGAACTTTTCAAGGATAGTGATCCTTCATCATCCCAAAAATAATCGAAAGCAAAAACTCTAATGAAGTAATTATTCATTATTCAAAAGATGTTAATTCTCATTACAAGTTCCAATTACAAAACTTCCGATCATGAACATAATCGAGATTAGAATTTTACTAGATAATGAAAATATCAATAAAATGACCATAGATATCTTCAAAATCTACATGTATGGTCAATACATGAAACTTACAAAATCGATTGGAAAAGACGAAAAGAACAATCATCGAATTGTAACTCACACTTGTGTTGACGATGCTTGGTTAAGTCTAAATGTTCATAAATGATTGTGTTATTAGTAATGGTCAAACTTATGCTAAAAGATAACACACTCCTAGTAGGATCGACTACGTTGAAATTCCGTCGAGAAATTCACGACAAGTTGCACGGTTCACTCAAAACTTGGACGTCGACTCCGAAAATTATATCACATACCCCTAATATTATGTATAACACATTCCAATTGCCAAAAACACAACACCGTATCTCAATTTGCTCAAAAATTAACTCTTTCTTTATTTCTGGAGACTTGCGGACCACATATCCACCATAAGGAGATCCGTGTGTTATTTAGGTGGATCCGTGTGTCACAGATTGCGGGTAAATAACTTATTTTAAACAAATTGGGACCACAACAAGTATTAAACAAACACTCTCACGAACTCAAACAACAAAACCCTCAAACAAACATAACTTTAACTGGCAATTGGAGCAACTAATCTACAAAATCATCAACAAATAATCAATCTATAACAACTATTGTAAGTGTTTTCATCTTATTTTCTTTTTAATTTCATATCTAGGGTTTCAATTTTAATCAAGTCATATAATTTAGGGTTTTCAATTTTTCTTGTTATTTTCATGTAATTAGAACTACTATATAACAATGTATAACTACTATAATACTCAAAAAGCATAATTGAAGCGATTCGCCAATAATTGATTTTTGACAAAAATACAAGTTATGTTTTTCACTTCTAGGATCTTTTCAAAACAAGGGTTGTTTAACTACATTGTTAATACAACGCAAAAACATTTTTTTTGATCTCATGAACGTATTTACGAGATGCTTAATTCATAAGTATTTTTTGTTCCATTCATCTTGAGAAATATCAAACATAGGTTGTGCATCAAGGTTTGCTTATTATTAATACTATTTTTCTTTTATTCGAGTCAAGCAAACCGCACACCCACATCAAGTCGATATGAACATTCACTTAGAATTCATATTATATTTCTATTTTTCTCTTATTGAGTCATTGTCATTTATTTATAGGTGAAATCACAACATAAATGGACTACAAACGTACTAAAGAGTATCTACCTAGAGTCCATCGTACTAGACAAATGGATGAAGAACATAGGGAGTCTTACCGCATTCTTGAAAAGTGTCTCTTCCATGAAGGAAGAATCTTTACTCCATCCTTCATTGTCAAAAACAACATGCTCCCTTTCTTTCAAGCTATAGGTCTCGAGCCTTTTCTCACTCTTAATGAACCCATATGTCGTAGATTTGTAGTTGAATTTTATCATAGTCTAGAAGTCAAAAGAAATGAGGAAGATATTCCTTTTATTGAGTTCAAGCTTGGTCAATTCACCTTCACGCTAACTCTATATCATCTATCTCAAATCCTTAAAATTCCTCACGCCTTAGAAACCTTTTACACATCTGAATGGTCACTAAACTCTCTTGATAATCATCCCAATAGTAATTACTTTGGCCCTAAACATGACATCGTCAAAAAGGCAATCACTACTCCTAAAACCACTTAAGCTCAACTTCTAAGAGACCCCCAACAAGCTCTACATTGATGACATTCGTCTTGATTTGAAAGGATGGGAACTTTTCTTTAAGGAAAAAATTCTTTTGCTCTATTGACAAAAGAAACAAGGTGAAAGCATGCACTACGTACATGCTTTACTACCTAACCATTGGAAGAAACTTCAACTTCACTTCGATGATTATTTATCGAATGGAGGAAGTCATAAAGAAACGCAAAGGTCCCATGCCTTTTGCCATTCTTTTGACCTGTCTTTACAATCATATCCTTACCACAAATCCTTAAGCCATTGTCCCAATTGCTAGGTTCATATTTCATGAACATGTCATGGACCCTTTAGACATTTCAAGAAATCCTAGCACAGAAAAGGGAAAGAAAATTGCCTCTCCCCTGGTCATCTCCTTTTCATCTTCATCATCCGATGACAATGAAGCATCATCTTTTCTCGAGTTCTATGATGAGCTATCCGACAGTGAGGATCTAACTAAAGCACAATGAGAGAAAAGAGGAATGTTTAAATGCTTGAACCGATATGTTGGCACCATCACCAAATACCTGGAGAAGCAAAAATGATTATGCTTGCCTTATGCCTATACGCTCTTGTGGTATGTGATAATTTGCATCTTGTTAAGATCTTGATGAATTGATGATGTCTCGTTGTGTGGTGTATATTTTATTGATTCAAGTTTTAAATTTATATTTTGCCGAAACCAAAAACAACACTTTAACGGGCAGTGTACCCGGTCGGTAGTAGTTTCGTGGTAAGTAGGGTGTCGAACACTTGAAGCGAGGTTAAATCTATCAATTTTATTAATATCTTGGTTATCTAATCTATGTTAATTCTATTCTATTCTAAACCAATGTTAGTCCTAATTCTAATTCTAACGGGAAAAGGGGGGGTTTTCAGCTTGAGAGACTGACACGGTTTGGTTGGTGACTATAATCAATTCAAGGCACTTTAACCCATGCAAGCAAATAAACAAAAGATAAAAGAGTGGCTGAGCCAAATACAAGAAAAATGTATTAACCATTATTAATCCAATTAGAAAGTTGGTTTGTTTATTCAGTGCAATGATTTCTTCTCTCGATGAGGTATATCATTCTTTAGACTTAGGCGTTACATCATCCTAAGACCTAGACACATTAATTCTGTCATAATTAAAGCATCCACATAAAGCATCCTTATTTGTTAATTATAATCTATCTTAGGGATTAAAGCAATGGTGATCTTGTTAAACCCTAGCTCATAGACACTTTACCCACTTACTGCTTAATGGCAATTTATACACTAGTAATCCACTTGTCCAACTCTCCAATAGAATTAGAATGTTATTTGTTAAATTATCTAGGTTCACCTTCTAGTCAACATGATCAATAAACTATTGGCAATATCCAATTAACTAGTTAAGCCTGAATCGTATCCTAGACATAGATTTAGAAGGACAATATTTGTGATCCTATGATTCTAGATGTATAAATTACTATATAGAGAGCTATCCCAGACTCTAGATTTAATTGGTCCGTATCACTAGATCTAGTTGAATGATAGGTCACATACAAAAGCGCGTAAACAAGTATAAATTGATAAACATAAACAAGCATTCAACGATAAATCAAGAAATTGAGATAAACAAATACCAAACATTCAGATCTTCATAATAATGGCTAATACCCGAAGGTATTAGCCTTCAAACGTCATAATAAATAGAAAAGCAATTATTTAGCCAAGGTAAACTAACTGAGTTAACAAATGATACCAAAAACTGAACGATTACTAAAGTATATGGAATTACACGTTGTCTCCTATGGAATTGATAGCGTTGCTCGGCCTCTTCTGCTCTTTTTCTCCTTTGAAAATCAACTTTTATGGTTTAGGTATCGAGAATATGATTTAGCACACTTAAAACTCGTTTTTGAGTTTTCTATTTATAAGGTCTAGAAGTCAGTTCGATACAGCGTATCCAAGGATTGGATAAGGCGTATTGGGGATTTCTTAGAGTAGAGACCACGCTTGATATCTTCTAAAATATTATATTCATTCCATATTTTCCAATACGGCGTATTGGTCTTCTCTGGATACGGCGTATTGAGCTTTATTCCTTTGTGGTCTTTGGTGAGTGTAGGCACGGATACGTCGTATCTTCCTTGATGGATACAGTGTATTGGTCTTCAGAATAGTAATCTTCAAAATATCTTTATTTAAGCTCCAGAATGCGCGCCTTTTGCTAATATTCACCAAGTACTCCATAATTACTGCAATTCTCAAATATAAACTGTTGGGAATTATTGATTTGATGAGACAAAATAAATAAAAGAATGAAACAAGAAGGACTTAAATGCAAAGATGGAATTCTTCAAAAGATGGAAGATTTTGAAGATTCTAAAAGATCTCCTTAAGAAGATAAAGATAAAAGTTAGGAAGATATTAATTGTTTCCTAATTATATTTGTTCTTATCCTTTGTAAACCTAGACGATCTCTACTATATAAAGAGACATTAGGTCGTGTAGTTTAAGTACACAGAAAAATATGTGTGTGTGTATCCCAAGGGAAAATGTAGACGTCTAGTTTGTGTGGTGTAGCCTCAAGGATCTTATTATTCCTGTTACAATTTATTGATGTAACTGTTCTACTATTGATCAAAGTAGAATTGGGGTTTGGAGTAAATGATAATGAAAAAAAACCTTGTTGATGATAACATTGTTCTTATGTTAAATTCCGTTGTGCATATATGTTATTATCTTTGTTATCAAGATCCTAGATGAGGTCCAAACAACCTCGAGCTATAAACGATCAAAGAACCTATCAGGTTATTAGGTTCTATCAGGTGGTATCAGAGCCTCATGACTCTTGATCTAGGGTTGTACAAGGTGTTTTACAATCATATTTGATGAAGAAAATATGTATCGAAATTCTGTTTATGGTGAAATTCGGTGATCAAGTAAATTCGGTAAAACTAGGGTTTACAACAAACCCTAATTCGTTAAACATGAAAAGAGGAATTCTGGTAATCGTTTTCATTCTATTATTCTAATCATGATTAATAAATTAGTTGTTTAGTGTTTTAAACAATTATTAGGGTTTTTAACTCCACAACACGATTCTTTATCCTTCAATATTAAATCGATATCCTTTTTCTTTTTTTTGATTCGTATCCTTAATAAAGGTCTGCGATTGTACTGATTGATCATTCGATTATGATGTATAACCAGTCAGATTAGGGTGATGTTTCTATAAAAGTTTTAGGGTTTCGAGTTTCTTTGGGTATCGTTTTATGAATCACTACTGGTATCTCTTAGGTTTATTGGATCTGGGCTTTCTCGTATATCTACTAAATGGATAATGATTCTGGTGATGGTGGTACGAAGTAATGAAACAACAGGTTATAGGGTTTCGTTTAAAGCATGTGCTTTGAAGGTTTAAAGCAATAACAGTTTCGTTTAATGCTGTTTCTTTATACTGCTTATGTAATGTTGCCAATGCCAAACGGAGTTAAAAGGTTAGTGCTTCCAATGTTTTAGTAATGATTATGGTTTGGATTCATTGGTGTTCACTTTGTCACGACAAGGAGCAGCTGATGTGCTCTACATTAAACTCTAATATGATGAAGAAAGAAAGCAGCTGTATGGTGTGTTTGTAAGCTTAACTGATTCATAATAAAACATTAGGCCAATAGTACTAATAACTTTGATGCACGTCTTATTTGGGATCAGTTATTGCTTTTCAAATGCATGTGTGGGACATGAGGGGCATGATTCTAGTGAATTATTAATGGATTAAAAGCCCATTGGAAACTAGTATGTTTGTTATTTTTATGAAAGTTACTACTGCTAAGGATCGAACACATGTTTGTGCTGTTTGTTAATGATGTTATAATGTATTAGTGCTGCCAAGTATATTAGTTAATACTGCCGTGTGTATATTACAACTGCCAAATGGGATTCAAAGTTATTACTACTGCTCGACAAAGTTTGTACGTTTTGTTCGATATCAGGCAGTAAAGCATTTTGGATATCGGTTAGCTTATTTTCTCGGACAACACACACAGGAAGTTTTGCTTTTAAATGTTTGTAAACGTTTAAAGGATCGTATTTTGGATTATTTGTTCGAATTGGTTACGAAGAAGATTGATTATCACTTATTTGGAGTTAAAGTGGAGTTTCACAGGTTTGTTTTCTTATCATATCTTAAAGTGGGTGATACACTTTGGAGATAACTTGTTCGTGCTTAGAAACGATGTGACGAAAAAAATGACAAATCTAGCAAAGGTGTGTGATTTATAAACTTATGGTGCTCAATGCTTACATTTGCTATCACTTTGGTCTGGTGTCTCATAGAAGATGAGGATTTTTGTCAAGAGGTTGCGATCTACTTATATTTCACAAATTTATTTATAAGTTTGGAGTCACGTGGATAGTACAAGATATAAGACACAAGTTTGGGTTGTTCTACTTCTACATCAAGTTCGTTATACTTAGTTTTCTTCATCAGTAATCATTACATAGAGCCTACAAAATTGAAGATTCAAGAAATGGTTAACATATGGGTTTCAGGGGAAGCTTATTGTTAAAATGTTTAACCATTTACATGCGTCATTGAGGTGAAGGTTTTTACTACTACTAGTCATTATTACTACTGCTAGTGTGAGTTTCTACTACTCAATTTCATTTTTCTTATTGTGCTTAATGGTGGGTAATTTGAGGAGTTAGAAGGCTTGGATTAGAAGTGTGATATTGGTTTGTAGTGGTCAAGATCAAAGTTGCTTATATTCATATGTCCCCTATTGGATTATGACAAAAAGGGGAAGAAGATGTTAACAGGTACAATTGGCAACTTATAGATCCTTGGTGTGGCATGTTACAAAGGAAATCTACTTAAGGGGAAGTTTTGTTTTATTCAGGGAGATGATTACATCTTAACTTCAGGGGAAGCTTTTTCTTTATGATGAAGTTCGTACACGACTTTGTTTGTTTTGCCATCATCAAATAAGGGAAGATTGTTAGGAATTATTGATTTGTTGAGATAAAATAAATAAAAGAATGAAACAAGAAGGACTTAAATGCAAAGCTGGAATGTTACTACTGCTCAGGTGAATGTTACTGCTGTTAAGCAAATACTCTAAGTAGTTAAGACTGTTAGTGGAAAGTTAATATTGTCAGTACAATGTTAGTACTGTTAGTGATCTTATTGAAATATATGCTAAGTAGTTAGTGTTACTAGTAGTAAAGTTAAGACTACTAGTACACAGTTACTACTGTTAGTATATATTAGTATTGCTAGTACTAAAGTTACTACTGCTTATGTTTATTAGTACTGCTGGTACAAAAGTTAATGCTGCTGGATTACAACTGCTAGAAGAGTTACTACTGTCAGAAGGATAAAGACAAGTAAAGAGATAAGGATTATTTGGAGAACAAGAATACTTACGAAGATAAGTATTAGTTATTTTTGAAGAAGATATGTATAATGTATTTATTTAAGAGATTATGTTTACTTTTAGAAAAGATCATGATATCTTAGTATTGTAAGCCTTGTAGGACTCTTTGGTGTGTAAAAGGAGGTCATAAGGCATAAAATTAGAATATATACAAAAACGAGTTATTGTCATAACTTCAAGGTTGTAAACCCTAACACTGTCAAAGAGTGTTCGTATGAATATATTGAAGCTTATTGTTTTGGTTGTATTTCTGTGTCTCAAACATAATTTTTCTTTATTCTTCTTGGTGATATAAACTAGATTCCGCATAGTTTATATCATACACTCAAAGTTTCAGTCTTAGTGCCTTTGCATTTATCTAAGGATACTAAACCTTACATCAAGCTAAGGAGTTCAAGATCTGTTCATTGGGATAAGCAAGTGGTATCAGAGCTTGTTGTGAAGCTTTGAATAAGAAGAAACAAACAACACATACTACATCTAATTCTCTGTGACAAAATGAAGGCAGGAACTACTTCTACAACTCTGACTGCAAGACTCCCTATCCTCAACCTAGGAGAATATGATCTCTGTTGAATGAGGATAGAACAATACTTTCTCATGACTGATTACACCCTCTGGGAAGTAATTCTGAATGGTAACAAAGTGCTGAAGAGAACTGTTAGAGAAGTTGAGCAGGAATATAAACCCACTTCTGCAGAAGAAAAGCAGGACATGAGGAATGAGATGAAAGCTAGAGGAACTCTGTTGATGGCACTCCCAAATAAGGATCAATTGATGTTCCATTCATATAAAGATGCAAAATTGCTCATGGAAGCCATTGAGAAGAGGTATGGAGGAAACAAGGAATCCAAGAAATTTTAGAGAACTCTACTCAAGCAACAATATGAGAACTTTGCAGGATCAAGTTCAGAAACAATGGATCAAACTTTTGATAGGTTGCAAAAACTTATTAGTCAGTTGGAGATTCAAGGCGAAGTTATTACACAAGAGGGCATGAACTTAAAACTGTTGATACGTCTTCCATCTCAATGGAAGACTCATGTTTTGATCTGGAGGAACAAAGAGGAAATAGAAACCATCACTTTGGATGACTTGTACAACAACTTAAAGATATATGAACCTGAACTTGCAGGATCAACAAAAACAAGCCAAAACATATTTAAACTGATAAAAGCGGATGAAAGTGTATGAAAACGTACGAAAACGTATAATAACGTCGGAGAAAAACGGACAAAAACGAAAAAAACGTACCAAACAGATAAAAAAACAAAAAAAATAATATTAATAATAAAAAATAATAAAAAAGGGCAATTGTAATAATAATAATAATAATAATAAAATATTTAAAGAAAAAAAAACAATTAGATAAAATAAAATAAAATATTTACAAATACATCCTTGTGGTTTTCTCGCACAGTTAACTGATATATTACGTGTTTACGCCTTAATTACGACGTACCCTCTATTTGACAATTTGGCTTTCTTTTCTAGAAGGCTATTTTAAATGCAAAGAACGTCTAATGGCTAAGTTTGTGGACTTCTCATTACGTGTTTACGCCTTAATTACGACGTACCCTTTATTTGACAATCTGGCTTTCTTTTCTAGAAGGCTATTTTAAATGCAAAGAACGTCTAATGGCTAAGTTTGTGGACTTCTCATTACGTGTTTACGCCTTAATTACGACGTACCCTCTATTTGACAATCTGGCTTTCTTTTCTAGAAGGCTATTTTAAATGCAAAGAACGTCTAATGGTTAAGTTTGTGGACTTCTCATTACATGTTTACGCCTTAATTACGACGTACCCTCTATTTGACAATTTGGCTTTCTTTTCTAGAAGGCTATTTTAAATGCAAAGAACGTCTAATGGCTAAGTTTGTGGACTTCTCATTACGTGTTTACGCCTTAATTACGACGTACCCTTTATTTGACAATTTGGCTTTCTTTTTTAGAAGGCTATTTTAAATGTAAAGAACGTCTAATGGCTGAGTTTGTGGACTTGTCATGATACTTATTTCCACAAGAGTAAACTACAAATACATCCCTCTGGTTTACACTTTTTAATACTATACATCCCTGTCATAAACTATTGGCACATTACATCATTCGTTAGCCAAACGTTAGACATAATACATCCCTAAGGACGAACGATGCAAAAAAAATTCGTTATCTTTTGACGAGAGATGTATTTTGCAGAAACCGAAAAGTTTACCAGAGGGATGTATTTTGCAAATATTTTTATTAAATTTTTTTTTTCATTATTATTATTATTTATTATTATTTTATTATTAATTTTTATTATTATTAATTTCTTATTATTATTTTTTTATTTTATTATTATTATTATTATTACTATTGCCGTTTTTACGTTTTCTCACGTTAGTATACCTTTTTATACGTTTTCATCCGTTTTTATCGATTTTATCAGTTTTTTGGTTTTTCCGTTTTTGTACGTTTACGTTTTTTTACGTTTTTGTACATTTTAATACGTTTTTATACTTTTTGATACATTTCGTTTTTCTGCGTTTTTGTACAGACGAAAACGTATGAAAAAGTACACAAACGAAAAAACGAATAAAACATACAAAAGCGGACAAATTAGGAAAAAAGCGTAAAAAACGGATGAAAACGTATAAAAACGTATAATAACGTCGGAGAAAAACGGACAAACGCGGGCAAAAATGAAAAAAATACAAACGTATGAAAACTAACGAAAACGTAAAAAAACGACAATAGTAATAATAATATTAATTAATTTTTTTTTTGCAAAATACATCCTTGTAGTAAACTTTTCGGTTTCTGAAAAATACATTCCTCATCAGAAGATAACGGAAATTTTTTTGCATCGTTCATCCTCAAGGATGTATTATGTGTAACGTTTGGCTAACGAAGGATGTAACATGCCAATAGTTTCTGACAAGGATGTATAGTGTTAAAAAATGTAAACCATATAGATGTATTTTGCAGTTTACTCTTTTTACCTAACATGAGACAGTAATAATTACAATGGTTAGTTTGTTCCATTACTATTACTAGCCATTTCATTTTATCTCATACAAAGTCAACAATCTTGGTTTAGCCATTATCAAGTATACCTCATCTATATAAAGGAACTTAAGAACCACGTACGTACAGCAATCAGCAAGACTTTGTAACTAGCTAGTTAACAAGTCACAAAGATGTTTCCCTCCTTTGAGACTTTGATCCTCTCTTTTGTGCCACTCTTTGTTATGTTGATTTTTATCCGTTCCAAATGGATTTCATCATATTCTAACATGAAAAAAAACTTACCTCCATCTCCAGTTGGGCTTCCGATTATTGGAAACCTCCACCAAATTGGCTTGGCACCTCATCAATCCCTTAGAACATTAGCCCATAAATATGGTTCACTCATGTTGATGCATCTAGGAAGTGTACCCGTCATTGTAGCTTCTTCTGCTGAAGCGGCCCAAGAAATCATGAAAACCCATGATCTGATATTTTCAACTAAGCCTAAAATGAATATTGAAAGTATAATTAGTTATGATGGTAAAAGTGTAGCGTTAGCTCCTTATGGTGAACACTGGAGACAATCCAAGAGCATATATCAGCTCAACCTCCTAAGTACAAAAAGAGTTCAGTCATTTCGACGCGTAAGAGAAGATGAGACGAATCTAATGCTTGATGTAATTGGAAATAGTTGTGGTTCTGAAATTGACTTAAGCAATATGATCATGTCACTCACAAACGATGTAGTATGCCGGATAGCTTTGGGGAAGAAATATTATGAGGATTGGTTCAAGGACCTCATGAAGGAGCTAATGGATGTGGTAGGTGTCTTTAGCGTTGGAAATTATGTTCCATCTCTTTCATGGGTAGATCGATTGAGTGGCTTGGAAGGAAGAGCATACAAAGCTGCTAAACAACTTGATGCGTTTCTGGAGGGCGTAGTCAAACAACATGAGACTAGGAGCAATGAAAGTATGAGAAATCAAGATGTAGTTGACATATTACTAGAAACTCAAAGAGAACAAGCAAGTGCAGGCACCCCATTTCAAAGAGATACGGTTAAAGCTCTAACGCAAGTAAGAAAAATCTCTTATAAACTACTGTATATATACGTTTAACAATTGCAGATCCATTCTTTCCAACCTCGGGACACTATCTTTACCGATTCCTTAGAGACGAGATATTCTTAAATGTATTTACACTACACTTTTTTTGTGCGATGTGAGCATGCATGACTCGTAGCTTTATAACTCCACCCATGCTTTGTAGTCATTTGTAGACTCTTCGGTGGAACCAATCACACAATGGGTTTTTTTTTTTTTTTTTGAACGGCAATGACATTGAAAAACTAGCAACGAACTAGACAAGATTACAAGAGTTGGAGAGAGCATTACAAGCGTAACTATACCACTCTTTTCAGTTTAAACAAGGTTTGTTACATCTACTTATGATCCAACTGAAGGACAAAAACTTAAAGTCGTTATAAATTAAAGGAGGTCTTTGGTTGGCCTTATGACAGAAAATGTCACTTTATTTCTAGAACTCCATGAGGCCCAAGTCGTGGTTTGCACAACGACGTCAAAGAATCTTAAGTACTTGTCTTCAAAGGGAGATTGATCTGCCATATGTATCATGTCATGAAGATTAAGGAATGATATGTTAGGAATTCGCCACCACTTTAGAACAATTGTGAAATATACTATATCTACGACCTAATATATATTGTATAAGCTTAGTAATCTACTTCTATTGCCAATTAGTTTTTGATTAAATCTCAAATGAGCTTATATTTTAAGCTAACAAATCTTACGTAATAAAGTTTAATTTGGACATATTTTCTTGAAGGAAATGTTTGTCGCTGGGACTGATACTACATCTACAGCTATAGAGTGGGCAATCTCTGAGGTAATAAAGCATCCAAGAGTAATGAAGAAACTCCAGCAAGAACTAGACGAAATAGCCCAAGGAAGACAAAGAATCACTGAAGAAGATTTAGAGAACACGCAACACCCATACTTAAACGCCATATTTAAAGAGAGTATGCGATTGCATATTCCCATTCCACTACTTCTTCCTCGAGAAGCAACACAAGATGTCAAAGTAATGGGCTATGACATCGCAGCTGGTACACAAGTGCTTATCAATGCTTGGATGATATCTAGAGATCCCACGATATGGGAAGATGCGGATGAGTTTAAGCCAGAGAGGTTCCTAGACACTAATATCGACTACAAAGGTCTAAACTTCGAATTTCTTCCGTTTGGTGCTGGCAGAAGAGGGTGCCCAGGGATTCAGTTTGCTATGTCTGTTAGCAAGCTTGCTTTAGCAAATTTGGTATACAAATTTGACTTCAAACTTCCAAATGGTCTGAGATTGGAGCAATTAGATATGACTGATTCTACTGGTATTACTGTTCGTAGAAAGTATCCTTTGTTAGTTATACCAACTGCTCGATTTTAGATGGCATTTGCAACTTCCATCACCCATTCACCCTATATATGTAACTTTATATATGCTTGTATTTTCAATAAATTGAGATGATGTCAGTCAGTTCCGGAACATGAATTAAAGTGATTGGATGCACAAATTGCTATCGTATACGAGAATATAGTGAAAACAAAGTGCGATTTCAGTTAAAATGATTGAGTGTAACAGAAATTATGTATATTTTTTTACCTACTAGCGGATCAAATAAGTTAGTACTAGAAACACAATTTCTTAGGACCAGTTGCATTTACAAAAATTTGTTTTTTTTTTTTTTTTTAAATGGTGAATTATATTAAAACCAATAATAACCAATACAGAATGATACTAAAAGCTTGTATGGACATGCCCATAAGCCACATTCAGCTAACTAATACTTGAAAACAGAATACCAGCTAAACAAAACCAAAGCTAATTCACCATTCTTCTCGTCGAGATGAACTACTGATCTAGTACTAGGCAACCATGGAGAAAACTCATTCTTTACTACATTTCCTCCTCATGCAAACACATAAACAACAGAGGCTCTTACATGCAGGGGCGGAACTAGTAGGGTGACTAGTGGATGCTGAGTCACCCCTAATCAACCTACTTCATCCATTAGTTACTTCTGTTACAAGCCGCATTTCTACTAGTTTCTTACATTCGGCCCCCCTTATCACTATGACTTTTTACGTTAATCACGGTCGGCCTCCCTTAACTAAAATTCCTGGCTCAGCCCCTGCTTACATGAAGGCTTCATCAAGAGGAGAGTAAAACTCCAGTTCAATTGAGCTACTTTAAATGGAGCTACATTTCCAATTAAGATGGCATCACTCAGATGTAAAGGGTCACTTAAGGATACTTCCCACCCTGATTACATTTCTCAATTAGCTATCTTTTTCAACTATGTTGGATTATGGTAGTTGGATACGCACCTATACGACTAGAAATGTGTGAGCCTATTAAGGGCACACACGTTAAGACACGAATAGTACGTTTATTGTGTAATTAATATATATACTTGTTATATATTTATTAATTATATAATATGTTTCACGAAATATATTTAACGATAATTAGTTTAACCGTTAGACGTTATAAACTAATTAATACATGTTAAATAAAAGAAGGGTTTAAAATGTCGAAATGAAAACTTTTGTCCTCCTCTCAAAAGTGACAGATTTTGAAGGATTCTAGAAAGGGATTTGTGTGAAAATTATAATGATAATGATGAATGTTTAGGATAAGATGGAAGAGTTGTGATAAGCTTAAGACTTGAAGTTTATCTTCAAGGTTTTAAGAGTTATCTACAACTAGGATTGTGGTGGTACGTATATACACCCATCCCTCTCTTTCATTAATGATTCGGTTCACTTATCTCACACCACAAATACACTCGACATATAAATATATTCCCTAAAAAAAACACAAGATATGATCATTCAGTTTGTTTTGCATGTTCTTGTCAGTGAAAAGAATTATACTATTTAGTATGCATGCTATTTTGTTACGTATGCATACTTAAGTATATTATTATTCACATGCAATATTAATTGCATTAGCAGATCCCGGTTCCTTTTGTTTAACTAGTGGGATTGTTTATTTGTGGTATAACTGACCTAGGTTCGGATCCTATGGTGGTTTGTTTTGTTGTCCTTCTCTTTTGTTTTGGTTCGATCCAAACGTATACCACTTGGTATTTGGATCGGATCTAGAACAAATATTAAACACTAGTTGTTTTAGTAATCGTGAAACAACGACTAGCATCGTGACGTGCTTGTTTGACGTGTTGTGTGAGCAAACGTAGAGGTGGTTATTTAACCACTTTGTTTCATTTGCTGTTGACTACAAGGGTTAGTGTTCTATTTTCTATTGTTTATTTATTGTGTGTTAATCATATGCATCTTACTTGATCCATATCCGCTGCGTACTCGTGGTTGTTAATGGTTAACAGTTATTTAATCCAACAAACTACACACTTGCAGCTATATCCTCACAAGCAGAATTTGAAAGAGAAAGAAACTGGGCATCGTCAAGGCTGGTATTCCACCAAAATCCTTCCAAGAACCAATAGTACAATCTCCTTACTATAAATCCAAGCTTTTCAGATAGGAGCCTTGCACCACCAAAGCATGAAACTACCTTATGAGCCTTACTAGGTCATATCAATTTTGCTTTCATCGGTTCTATTGTAGCTACATCCTCACATTAAAAGTGACAAAAAGCAGTCCTTGATAGACTGTTTCAAACTCAAGATATTAGCCATCTGCTTCCATCCACTACTATTCAGCATTCCAATCATCCAATAAACTGCCATAATTCTTCCTAATTTTATATTAACTTGCCATTGCTTACAAACATCTCTCACATTACTTGTGTTCTTCATTGTAAGACTTGACAACTTCATTCTAACATTATTAACAATGATAGTCAAGAGATCTTTGCAGTTTCTCTTCTCTGGTCCAAACACTCTTGTATTTCTTTCATTCCGAATATAGTAGACACATGTGTTGGATTATGGTAGTCGGATAGCACGTATACGTTACGAATATGTGAGCCTATTGGGGGCACACACGTTAAGACACGAAGAGTACGATTATTAAATACTTAATATATATTTATTTATTATTAAGGATTTAATATGCTTCACGTTGATAATTTAAATAATCGTTGGTTACCGTTATATTTTATAACTAACTCAACAACTATTTAAATATGAATCGAAGGGACTAAAATTGACAAAACCCGAACCTTGTGGGTGTCACTTGTTGGCCGACCCATATAGCTTCTAGAAGGGGGTTTTGAGATAAATTTTAGAGACAATGAATAAGTATTGTATTGTAATAAGGATTATGAGGGTATCTCAATTTATCTACAACTAGGGTTAGAGGGCTATATAAATACCCCATCTCCTCCTCATTAATTTGATTCACAAGACACAACACACGATTTGTAATATCCCTTTAAAAGTCATTCGACACAATATCCAAAACCTTTTAT
>BQNB010127930.1:2924-19361 GCA_026074375.1 Tanacetum coccineum | reverse complement strand
ACTCTTTATAAAACTTAACACTTTACTACTATTTTTGAACAAAAAGTTAATAAGCTAAATTAAAACTTTGAAAAGCACTTAAAAACTAATCTAAAACAGAAATAAGCTTGATAAATAAGCAGAACATTTGCAAGTAAAAATGGACAGTATGCTAACAATGGACAATAGGCTTAAATGGCTTTTCTTTTTGACTTTTTTAAGCTGAATGAGCAAATGACAAAGCAATAGACAAAAACAGGCTTATCTCTACACTAAATAAGCAATAATAAGCAATAATAAGCAATTAAAAAGCATACACAAATAAGCAAGACAGTAGGCTATTAAAAGGGGCAGACTTAGCTATTTAACACTAAAGGTCTAAAGGAGCTAAAGGGCAAATAAGCTAGCTAAGTAATGAAACTAAGGAAAATAAGCTATCTAACCTAATAAGCCATAAACAGACAGCAATAAGCTAAAATTTAAGCCAATAAGCCAAGAAACCAAAATAAGCTCTAAACCTGGACATCCAGGCCAAAACAGTCCCAAAAGGCCATTTTGGGCTTAAATATAAGCAACCTAGAGAGGGAATTTAGGCTTGAGCTTATGAGGTCTTATGAAAGGGCTTATTGGCTTTCTAGAAAAGCCAAAAGCTTGAGTGGACAGTAACTAATAAGCTAAAGAAATGGGCTTGAAAATAAGCCCCTAGCACCAGGACAGTTTTATGACTGAATTTTGTGAAAAAGTAAGCTTAAAACTAAGCACCTAAATAAGCTCAAAACCAAAAGGCAACTTAAAACAGATGAAAAGTAACTTGTTTTGAGCTTATGCTCAAAAATTCAAGAGCTTAGAACCATCTTTACTATCTGAGATTTAAACTTGAAAATGAGCCTGTTTTACTTTTGACCACACCAAACTATATTGACAGAAAAAAAAGAAACTTGCAAGTGAGCCAAATAAACTTTGACCACTTGTTTTTAACACACACAAATCACACCAAATTAACACTACAACTTAGGTTTACAAGGGCTTATCCAAATAAGCTCTTTGTGTCTCTTTTAAAACCAACAGATTTAAGGAACAAATGAGAAAACTTGAAAAACAACTTTTAGACTTGAAAACTTTTGAAAACAGACTTACAAAAGCTTAATAATGCTAATCAAAGTTGGCCACATGACCCCAACCCATTACCATATCATTTTGACCCATTTTGGGCTTAACCCAAACACCCCTTTATAATTTTAAAAACGGATTATTTTAAAACTATAAAGACTAGTTTAAGCACAAATTTTAAAAGACAAGTATTAAACAAGCATAGTTAAGCACTAAAGGGTAAGAGGCAAAAGCAAATAAGCACAATAAGACATAAATAAGCTGGAAAAAAGTTGTGCTACAGTAACTTTAAGCAAAAATTTAAAAAGAAGTATACCTTGACTCCTTGCTCAAAACAGGAGTATATCCAACCTAAATAAGCTCTAATCCTACCCCTTAGCTTATAAATAAGCTATACTAAACACCCAATGAGCCATCCAAGTTTGCTCATTCATCCATTAGCTTATCAAACAGTAACTTTTTTTTTCTTTTAATTTTTCTTAAATTCTTGTATCAAAGTTTGAAAACAGATTATAAAGTGGCTTATATTAAGAGCTTATATGATTTTTAAAGAAACACAAGTTGAGATAAATATTTAGAACACAATGTGAAAGATAAACTGAATTTTTAGAAAACTAAAAAGAGTAAAAGTAAACTAAGTTAACAACTAAAACTGAGCTAAAAACTACACACTTTGCCACAATGGCTTACAAGCTTTTTATATAGTCGAGCTAGGGTTTGGACTTTGGTCTTTTTCTTCTCTCTTCACTTGTGTGCTTCTTTGTAGAGACATAAATAGCTCTTTGTGCTTGTTGTGAGTGTGTAAACACAAGTCTAATCCTGGCCCTTGGTTTTTCTTGTTGCCCACTCAAATTGATCTCAACCTTTGATCGAATTGTGGGTTTTTTAATTGCCACCGTGGACAAGGACCATGTGGGGGGTGGGGTTTATGAGAGTGAAGGGTTTGGATGAACATGGGGAGGTCAACGAGGTGGAAAGTGACAGGAGGTGGGGTTATAAGTTTTGGCAGGGAAACTTTGTAGAAGATGTACAGTGTTTCAAAAACGGGGGTGTGGGTTTGTGGTTTTGTCAAAAATGGTCCCCGAGGGTGTATGTGTTTATTTCAGTTTAAGTCCAAGTGGGGGAAAGTTTTAGGGATTAGGCAAGAATGGTCCCTCAAGGTGATACTTGTTATTTCACCACAAGTCCTTGTGGTGTATCACTTTTGAGGGTTGGCAGAAATAGCCCATGTGGTATTTCTTTGGTGAGTTGGCAGTTTTAGTCCCTTACAAGCATTTTCTTCATTTCCTTCATTAAATAAGTTAGAGACTTGGCATTTTTGGCCCCTAAGCTTATTTTTCTTCACTTTTTGACTTTGGATTTGTCGGGGTTGACTTTGGTTGACTTTTTCATACTTGGGCTTTGTCTTGACTTTGTCTTTACCACACTTTTCCATTCCGTGTCCGGTTTTATCGTTTTGGCTTCGTTTTTCGTCCTTTTCTTAGATATCCGTTCCTGTATAACACAATTAGCAAAACAAGCATATTTTTGGCATTTTAAGTCTGTTTTTGGTTATTTTAGCTTGTTGTTAAAGGTAAAAGGTATGTGTAACTAAACACATGCCAATGCCCTAAATTCGAATGATCAAGATTCATTAAACTCCGCTGCGGGTGGTAACTTTTTGGATAAAATGCCTCGAGAATGCCTAAAAATCATCGAGAGCAAATCCAAAGTTCTTAATTCACGAAGCAAACCCGTTGTTGCTAAGGTGAGTACAAGCACTTCCACCTCCAGAATCTCTCCCGATGTAGGGTAATAATTTCAGTCAAGGACCAGTTTATCAACCCCAGGTTAATTAATCCCCAGCTTATCAAGCTCTCGTTTACCAAGCTCCTGCTCCTCAAACACAAGGTGTGTCTAAGACCAATTTCGATAGCTACGTAAAGGCTAATGATGCGGTTATGAGGAATGTGCAAAACTAGGGGCAAAACCTGCAAGCTCAATTGAACAACTTGGCTACTTCAAACCAAAGGCTTGAAAGTATGCTAGGTAACTTTATCAAAATGAATACCGCCTCTACTTCAGGTTCGGGAACTCTCCCGGATAACACCGTTACTAACCCAAAGGAGGATTTGAAAGGTATCACCACCCGGAGTGGTGTTGCTTATCAAGGACTCACTTCATCTTCTTCTCTGAAAGTGATGAATCATGATACCGAGGTTACAAAGGACACGATGCTTCCTACTAATAACGGAAGCACCAAAGATGTCCAACCTCTGGTAGTTCAAGTCCAATCTCAAAATCTAACTTCCGAACCCGTTGTTTCTCCCGCTAGTGCTCCGATGCCTAACCAACAAACATTAATTCTATTTCCTTCAAGAAGAAATAATGAAAGGCGCCGAGAGAAAGCTAACAATCAAATTGAGAAATTCCATGAAATCTCTAGAGATTTGAGTTTCAAAATTAGCTTTACGGATGCCTTGACCCTTATGCCAAAATTTGCCTCGACTCTAAAAACTTTAATCAGAAACAAAGAGAAGTTGAGTGAAATGGCTAGAACTCCATTGAATGAAAATTGCTCAGCGGTCATCCTAAACAAGTTACCAAAAAAACTTGGAGACCCTGGCCGATTTCTTATTCCATGTGAATTTTCTGGGATTAATACATGCAACGCCTTGGCCGATCTTGGCGCAAGCATTAATCTTATGCCATATTCCGTCTGGAAAGATCTATCTCTTCCCAAACTAACCCCGACTTGCATGACGCTAGAGCTAGCGGACCGTTCAATCACTGAACCGATCGGTATTGCCAAAGACGTCTGTTTAATGGTGGGAAAGTTCTAGTTTCTAGCAGATTTTGTGGTCGTAGATTTTAAACCAGACCCCCGAGTACCTTTAATTCTCGGGAGAAGTTTCTTAAAGACCAGTCGTGCATTGATAGATGTTTACGAAGGTGAAATAACCCTTCGTGTTGGCAAAGAGGCCATCACATTCAATGAGGACCAAACTTTGAGATACACGGCTAATTACAATCATATTACGGCGAACCGAATCGATGTCATTGAATTGGCAAGTGAAGAATACTCGCAAGAAGTTCTAGGTTTTTCTGATTCTGTTGCATACGATAATCCTTCTCCGTATTACGATCCAATTGTTTCAAATTCTTCACCAACACTAACTCCTTTCGGGGATAGTGATTTTCTCCTTTTTGAAGAAGCCAATCCTTTTATAGCTATCGATGATGAGCCAATTTCACGGGAAATTGATGCTACTTACTATGATCCAGAGTGACATTCTTATTCTGGAAGCACTTCTCAATAGTGAACCGTTACCTCCTCTTCCGAATCATAAAGATTATTCGCCCGGAATTCGGAAAGAAATTAAAGTTGTTGAAGCTAAAACCTTTAAATTATCAATTGATGAGCCTCCCGAGGTTGAACTTAAGGACTTGCCACCTTATTTAGAATACGCATTTTTGGAAGGTGACAACAAGTTGCCCATCAAAATTGTTTTTGCTATATACTACAATTAAAATTAATGATTTAAGTTTAATTTCCAAAAGTAGCACGTATAATTAATCAAGCTAAGATGCTTATAGGGAGAAAAAAGCGACAAATTACACCACATGACTCTTAAGAATTCCAAATAATCCTTGTTTAGCATCATACTCAAACTTAACACTATCATTTTTCTTTCTTCGCGAAATATTCGCGAACAGCTTAGTCTAAAAAGTTAAGGAATAAGCTAGAAGCTCACACCTCTCGATCGAGTCAAAATTTACTCTTATATTCTACCCAGGCAGGAAGTCAAAATTATGACGAAACAACACTTATATGATTTTGAAAATTTTAAATTTTTCATTTTAAAAAAAAAAATTTGAAATTTTGGTGGTAAAAACGAGATTACGTGAGAAACAACGGCTGCAGGCACAATCAAATCGAAGATCCCCCCATACTAGAATGAAACATTATCCTCAATGTTTTACGAAGGGTTTCTATGAAAATCCTAAGTCGTTTATGAATTATACTTAAAGATAAACGTTAGTCGATAAGATTAGGATATCGGGATTCCCAAATGAAGCCGAGGATTGTGAAGCTCTTATGATCGAAGGACAAATACCGCGAGCACGAGAGGCTTCAAAAATCCAGGACATCCTGGACAATACAACACAAAACACAAAACAAGGAAAAGGAAGAGGCAAGCCTCCTCACAACAACTAAACACTTATTCATTACTAAGCTAGCATACTACTACTACTGATAAACTAGGATAAGCATGGGGTGCCTCCCACGAAGCGCTTATTTAGGATCACTAAGCTTGAACCCAATTCCCGAATTTAGTTGACTTAGGGAAGGTTTGGAGGTCAGGGATATCCATAGCAGGGATATCACCTCCAAAGTAGTGCTTGAGACGATGACCATTTACTTTGAAGTTTGGCCCGGAGTTTTGGGATAACTCAACGGTGCCATACGGGAAAACTTGAACAATGGTAAATGGTCCTGACCAGCGGGACTTCAACTTGCCGGAGAAAATTTTCAATCTTGAGTTAAAGAGGAGGACTTGATCACCGACGTTGAAAACGCGGTTTTTGATCTTTGCGTCATGAATCCTCTTAGTTTTCTCTTTGTAAATCAAAGAATTTTCATAGGCTTGATCACGCAGCAGTTCACTTATTCATTGAGTAAACTTGCGTGATCAACGCCGCGTTTTGATATCAAAGTTTGCATGTTAAGGCCCAGTAAGCTTGTTAGCTCCAACTCAATTGCGAGATGACGTGCCTTTTCCATATACAAAGCTTGTACGAGTGCAACGCCCCGAATGGGTGTTTTTGTACGCTGTACGAAGCCCATGGAGCGTCATCCAGTTTTGTCCCACCAAGAGGCACGATTTTTCGCCCACTGTCCTTTCAAGAATCTTTTTAAACCACATTCGAACTTCAACCTGCCCACTTTGTCTGTGGGTGATTACGCGGTGGAGAGACGATGAGTAACTCCATATTAAGCAAGACTTGTTGCAAACATGGTCCATTTATGCAAAAATGTTTCCACGATCACTGATGATGGCACGGGGGGCACCAAAACTAGGCTAAAGAGAGATTTAAGAAATTTTCAAACTACTCGGCGGACGTTGAGGGAGCGCCTTGCTTAAAAATTTATAACCCATTTAGACAAATCGTCAGACGCCACAAGTATGTATTTGTTGCCTCTAGAAGATGGGAACGGTCCCATGAAGTCTATGCCCCAAACGTCAAAGATTTCACAAACTTGGATGGAATTTTGAGGCATCTCATCCTTCGTGAATTTTTTTCCTTGTCCGTTGCACGAGTCGTAATTATTAACCAACTCTGGGCAATATTTGTATATTAGAAGTCCATAAGAATCCAGCATGCAAAGACTTTTTGGCGGTGAGATTTTGCACCGAGAGAGTCCCCTGAAGGACCATTATGGGCAACTTTTAGACTGTCGAGAGCTACTTTGCCTTGTGCCACACACCGTCGGATCATTTTGAACCGCACAAATTTTTGAACAAGAAGGGGTCATCCCAGAAGTAGTGTTTGACATCTTTGAAAAACTTGTTCATTTACTATGGATTACATTCCCTTTGCCAATGAAATCCCCTCATGTAGTTGCGAATCTGCAACCATGGGGTACTATCAACACTAAAGCAAACCGATCCAAGAGTTTTCGAGAGGAAATGTTTCCGTGATTTCCTTGTTTCCTCGAGTTATCTATGAGGGTTCTCAAGTCTGGAAAGATGATCGGCGGCCAGATTCTCTGCTCCTTTTTTGTCTCGGATGACAACATCGAATTCTTAGAGCAAAAGGATCCACCGCATCAGTCTTTGGCTTATGCATTCCCTTTTTAGCAAAGAGATACCTTTATAGCATAATGGTCGGTATACACTATCTCTTGGAACAAACAATATGACCGAGAATTTCTCAAAGCGTACACTACGTCCAAGTAATTTCTTTTTGTCGTAGTGTAGTGTGCTTGAGCTTCAGTCATGGTTTTGCTGGCATAGTGTATTGGTTGGAAATGCTTGTTTTTTTGTTGCCCTAGGACTGCCCCAATTGCAAAGTCACTTGCATCACACATTAGTTCGAAGGGCAAGTCCCAGTCGGGAGCAATCAAAATCGAGCCTCAATCAATTTTCTTTTAAAGTGTAATTAAAGATTCGATACACTCTTAACTTTGAGAAGAAAAATGGAGTCTCCTTTTCAAGTACGAGGTGAGTCATTGGGCGGACTAATATTGAGAAGTTTTGTATGAAAACTCTGGTAAAAAACGGCATTCCCAAAAAACTTCGAAATAAAAAATTAACCTTTCACAGTAGTCGGGTGAGGGAGCTTGGCGATAACGTCAACTTTAGCTCGGTCGACCTCAATTCCCGACTTAGAGATTTTGTGTCCAAGAACAATGCCCTCTTTTAACCATGAAATGGCTTTTCTCGCCAGATCGGACCAAATTGGTATCTTCACCATCGTTTTAACAATTAGTCCAAATGGGATAGGCATGTAAGAAAGAACCTCGAAGACTGAAAAGTCATCCGCATAAACACTACCATCATTTTTTCGATTCATGTCGAGGAAGATTGGCCATCATAACATCGTTGAAACGTGTCATGTTGCATTGCATAGCCCAAACGGCAATGGGCGATAGGCAAATGATCCGCAAGGGCAAGTAAAGGTTGTCTTTTCTGGTCCTGAATCGGGTCTATGGAAATCTGGAAATAACCCGAAAAGGCCATCGAGGAAAACAATTGAATTGTTTCCCGCGGAGTCTTTCGAGCATTTTGGATTCCGGATGAAGGAAATGAAAGTTGGTCCTTTCGGGTAGAATGCATTCACTTTCTAAAGTCGATGCATACGAACTCCCACCCTGTGACCAATCAAGACGTATAGAAGATCATTTTCATCATTTTTTAACGACAGTCATGCCAAACCCTTTTCGGTACAAACAATCACCGGGCTTACCCATTGTGACTGTTAGTAGATCGTCATAAACTTAATCCGGCGTCAGAAGTTTTTCAACCTCTTCTTATACTGTCATGGAATTTTTGGATTTACCCTCCTTTGATGCAGAACCCGTTTGGTTCGTGAGTCCTTTCCAAGAGAATTTTGTGGGTACAAAACTCTGGGTCGATACACCTTGATATCAAAAGTTTCCAACGATGTACTCGCTTGTAGGGACGTTTAGAAACTCGATAGAGCTGACTTTTCCCTCATTCTAAAAACTATTACAACTATATGACGGACAACTTGTCCGTACCACCGTTTCCAAAATGCCATATTCTGAAATGAGGTGGCAATCCTTTGAGTTCAACCTCAGGGGCTCAAATAACTGAAGAGTTTGCATGTTTGCTTCACAAATTTTAAATCTTTTTGAGTTTCCAGAAAATAATTACCTTAGTGAGTTGTGTGAGGGATCAACTATTAAAATTGCTTCGAGGAGAAGAATGTCCCCCATCAGGTCATAAATATGTTGGATCACTTCCGTGAATTGTTTGGATCATCCTCTATAGCAAGAAAAGAGTCGCTTCTCTTCAAAAGGAAAAATCATGTCCCCAAATGGAGTTAAAGTCAGAGAAACATTAGAGAACGAATGGGATCATAGTAAGGAGTGGTATTGCACTTGAGATCCACATTTTGAGAAAACCAAGAACTTCTTGAGATATTAATTCACAGCCATATCAATGACGTCATTTCGGTTTGCCGTCATAGATGGTAAATACCGAGTATCTCGAAGTTTTGGTCCAATTATATGTAATGTCCTCTCCTTACATTCTTGCTCTTTTGTAGGGTTCGCATACCTGTGATCATCACTCATCCAAACTCCTCGTTATTCTGACTCTCAGTCCTCGCTTCTCTTCTACATGGCCCGTGCGCTCTCATACACTCTCTTTAACTAACTCATCTTTGGCACTCTAATCTAATGGGTACTAACTCATCTGGGCTGCTGGGCGTCATTGGGTCTAGTTCATTATATCTACTGTGCCTATGAGCATCGTGCTTCAAGTCTGTTCTGGCATAATGCGTCATTCTCGTTTCGTCTAGGGCCTCAGTGTCTGTCATCTTATACTCATCACAGTGGCTTCTGTGTATGCTACGGTCTACGTCTTCATCCCTTATCCACTATCGAAATTACCCAATATATCACTTGTCGTCTTTCACTACCTTGTCCAGGTGTCCTCTAATCTCTCTCTGCCGTCTCCGTATTTGACCCTATCATCTATATCAGGGTGTTCGTGTTCTCCATACCACCCCCCCCCCTCTCATTGCTCTTACTCGTACTCCCTGGCCACATCTTATTCTCTGAAATCCTCCTTGAACCTCTCTCCGTCTGTGGGGGATTGAGATACATTTCTCTCTCTCATCTCAGGATTTCTCTGCAAAAAATGCCTAGGCGTCCTCACTACCCTATACTACTTCTTCAATATTCTCCATGTCATCCTTGTACATGACTCTGACTCCTCTACTACATCTATGACCTCATCTACTATTTCCTCTCTAACTCTGGGCGATCGTACTAGGGCCTCATTCGTCTACTCCTCTCTACTCCCGGATATAATACTGCTCACTCTCGTCACTCTCTTTCTCTCTAGGTCTGAATTCTTATCCTTCTCATGCTGCTCTGTCTTCTTGCCATTCTTACTCGTGTCCTCATTCTCTCCTATAAACTCCTCCCTACTACTCTCCTACTATTTGTCGTCGTCTACTCTCTGCTCTGATCTAAAGTCTGTTATCTCGTACTGACGCTGTGGATATCCTGTAGTGACATCAGAGACTATCATTCCTTGAATCGGTCCTATAGTAACCTTCTCTTCTGGACACTTGAGAAATCTGCTCTCAGTCTCTTCTCTATCTGTCCTCCTATTATACTCTCTCGGTGCCATATCTCCTCCTCTCTCTCCTCTAGCCTCTCTAGTGCACTGCCATCTTAGAATTCTCTCCAATCACTTTTCTCGACTCTAAATCTGGGATCGATCCAGCTCGAATCTAGTACTGTGTTACTCCATCTACTCTGGCTGACACGGAATTACGTCTCATGACTCTCTCTCCTAGTTACTCCTCCTTATGAGTCTCAATCGCTGGCCATGGACTTGCCTCTACTCTCTATAAACCCATTCTCTCTTCTCGTGGTGGCCTCATCATGAGTTGCCTGTTCAATATCACCGTGAGCCTCTTGGTCTTTCTTCTGCTCTCTGAGGCTCCTCGTCTCATCTACTTCTATCCCCCCCCCTTTCCTGCACATCCTCTAGTCAACTGGAGGCTTAATACTCTATCGCTCAATACTGTCATCAGGTCATCTGCTGGTCATCTGAACTCTTCTTCAAATCTATCCTGCCCAAACTGGATCATATAATTTTCATGTCTCTCTCTCTTGCATCTCGTAGCATTTACTCGTCCTGATCTCTCTGCTGATCCTCGTCCTGCAATCTGCGTGAATAGCTATTCTAACTACCCGGCGTCTCTGGGGCTCCTTCCCTCTCTCTTGACTAGCTCTCCTCATGGTTGAAACTTCATTCGAAGCCTCATCTGGGAAATGCTCTACTCAACCTCTCTTGATCTTTCTTGTGACTTTTCTTTTCACAGTTCTCATCATCCATACACTCATGGCCTCTCATACTTCTTCGCTCCACATCTGGTGCGTGTCGTAATTGGAGTGCGTTCAGTCTTCAATCTTCGCCTCCCATGTCTCCCATCTTCTTCCACATCCTTCTATAAAATCTGTCTTGACCTTTCTCCTATCTCCTTACGCTCTAGATCTCAACTATCTTCCTCTCGTACATGCTTTGCTAACTCCTCGCCTCTCCATGCTCCTCTCATGCTACCTGAATCAATTCCTCCCTTCTATTGACTCGACATGATCTCTGTCTGTGCCTGGAGACTCTCTCACAGCTCTCCTCATGACCCTCTGACTTGCCTTTGAATTGGTTTACCCTCTTCATGCTAACTGTGGCCGCACACTGCTGTCTCGAAGCACTCTCTCTGGACTCACCACTCAGGCCATATCGTGCTCATATTTCTGTCCTTGCTTCAAATTAGTCTGTCGTCAGACTCAACTGTCTAACTCGTACTCATTCTCTGGCTAGCTCTTTCACAGCACACAGGATCTACGTTATTCAATCTGACATCTACAAACTCTCTCCTTGAGGTCTTCCGTGTATAATCATCTCTGCTGTCCTTGACCTACTCGTGCCTCTCAATTCGCTTTACCATTGCCTATCTTTCTCTCCTTCTCTCTTCTAACTTTCTGCATCTACTGTTGCTCTGTCTCTCCTCTCCTTGCTGCTCGTGCATCAAATTATGTCTCTCCATCTAGCCTACTCAGTCATGGCACTCATCCTTCTCTGCTGATTCGGGTCTTTATTCTACTCTCTTTCTGGTCCCTCATGCTCGTCTACTTCTTCGTGTCTCTCATAACTTCTCTACTGCTAAAATACTACTCTCGACTGTATTCATTCTTGTCCTGTGTCTCTGGCAATCAGCGTACCTCAGACATACTAGTCTCAATGCCCCTGAACTGTCTGGTCTGCTACCTACTGGCTTACTGCTCAATGCACTCTTCTCTTCTGCTCTGAATTCGTGGCCTCTCTGATCTCTGAGTCTGCAATCACATAGGCTTAAACTTCTGTCTCTCAATGAGCAAATCTAGCCTTCTCTTCTTGTCTCTAGTTATCTAGCCTCTCTCTAATCTACTAACGGATCTAGTCTCTGATCTCATAGCTCATTCACTGGTCGGTGTCCCAACACGAAGGGTTATTTCACCCTCGTATACATCGATTAATGCACGACTGGTCTTTAAGAAGCTCCTCCCGAGAATTAAGGGAACTCAGGTGTCTGGCTCAAAATCGATGACCACAAAATCTACAGGAAATTGGAACTTTCCCACCGTTACATAGACGTCTTCAGCGATAATCGATTGGTTCAGAGATTGGATCGGTGTCCGCTAGCTCTATCGTCATGGCAGTCGGGTTAATTCTGGAAGAGAGAGGATTTTTCCATACGGAATATGGCATAAGATTAATGCATGCGCCAAGAACGCAAGGCGTTGGCATGTATTAATCCCGGAGAAATCACATGGAATAAGAAATTACGCCATGGTCTCTAAGTTTTTTTATCGGTACTTGTTTGGATGACTGCTGAGCAATTCTCATTCAATTGGGTTCTAGCCATTTCACTCAACTTTTCTTTGTTTCCGATTAAGGTTTTTAGAGTCGAGGCGAATTTTGGCAATAGAGCATCAAGGCACGCATCCGTAAAAGCTAATATTTCGAACTCAAATCTCGAAAGACTTCATAGAATTTCTTAATTTGGTTGTCGTTACTTTTTCACAGATTTCGTAGAATTTCTCAATTTGGTCGTTAGCTTTTTCACGGCGCCTTTCATCATTACGTCTCGAAGGATACATAATCGATGGTTTCGGGTTAGGCATCGGAGCACTAATGAGAGCAACAACAGGCTCAGAATTTGGTACTTAAGATTGAATTTGGACAACCGGAGGTTGGACCTCTTTGGTACTTCCGTTATTAGTAGGAGGCACCGTGTCCTTTGTCACCTCGGGTTCACGTTCCACTACTTAGGAGGAGTGATAAGCAACACCACTTCTGGTGGTGATACCTTTCAAATCTTCCCTCGGGTTAGTAACGGTGTTACTAGGAAGAGTTCCCGAACCCGAGGTAGCGGCGGTATTAGAATTCACGATTTTGTTGAGCAAGTCCGTTATATTGGACATTTGATTTTGCATGTTTTGGTTTTGGTCTTGCATGTTTCTCATAACCGCATCATTAGCTTTGACGTAGCTTTCAAAATCGGTCTTTGTCACACCTTGTGTTTGAGGATCCAGAGCTTGGTAAGCTGGGGGTTGATTAACTGGGGGTTGATAAATTTGTCCTTGGTTGTAATTATTCCCTTTGTTTTGGTTGTAATTGTTTCCCTGATTTTGGTTGTAATTATTTCCTTGGTTGTAACGGTTTTGATTATTTCCTTGATTGTTTTGAACGGGAGGAAAACCGGGAGGTCGAATTTGATTAGCAATCTGGGGACGGTAACCGGTATTTCCTTGATTAAAATTAGCCGCGGCGGCTTGGGAAACATATTCTTGAATATTGTCACGATAAACGTTGCCATCGGTGGCGGGACAATTTCGGTAAGAATGAGCACCACCGCAAGTTACACATTTTTCCTCGACCGCCTTTACGGTCGCGGGAGCTTGGGATTTTTGTTTATCGAGAATCAAAGTTTTCATCATATCTTTGAGTTCGGCAACATCGGTGGTAAGAGCGGCTACTTCGGGTGAGATACCGGAGGTGGAAGTGCTCGTACCCACTTTGGCAACAACCGGTTTGTTACGTGAATTACGAACTTTGGATTTGCTCTCGATGATTCTTAGGCAATCTCGAGGCATTTTATCTAAAAAGTTACCACCCGCGGCGGAATTCAACGAATCTTGATCACTTGAGTTCAAGGCATTGTAGAATGTATCGAGTTGATGTAACTTTGAAAATCCATGATGTGGACATGCCCGAAGAAGATCGTTGAATCGGTCCCATGCCTCATAAAACGTCTCATCAAATCTTTGTTGAAATCTCGTGATTTCATTTTGAAGATTTGTTGTCTTGGAGGGAGGGAAAAATTTGTTGATGAATTTTGAAACAAGATCATCCCATGTTAGAATCGATCGAGGGGGTTCTTTCTCAAGCCAAATCCGGGCGGCCCCCTCGAGGGAAAATATGAAAAGCATAAGCTTTACCGACGTACTCGGGATGTTCGGGAACTTCATCGTAGAAGTGATCTTGTTGAAATAACGGATGTGAGCAAGAGGGTCTTCTTTGTCATGTCCAAAGAATTGCTTGTTTTGAATGAGGGTAAGCAAACCGTGCTTAAGCTCAAAGTTATCCGCGGTAATTTCGGGCACAACGATGGCATCCTCATAACCCATGGTGGGTGCTTCGAGCAATTGAGCCATAGTACGAGTATCATTCATCGTAACTATGGGAGGAGCTGGATTTTCAATTGGTTCTTCAAGATTAAATGGTTCAACAAAAGTCGGATTGACTTGTTGTTGTTGACGGTTAGAATTACGAGATTGAGAACGAGTGCACATGCACTCAAATGTAAAAAGAAAATTTATACTATTTTTTTTTGGTTTTTTTTTTGCTTTTTCAACAATGTATTCAAAATAAATTTTAATAACGGACAATGAGATAAGACAATTAAACCTAATAATCAACTCACTTCTCAGTAACTCTCTAAAAGAAAATCGCACAAATGAGTTTGTTTAACTTTCGAAGGTGAGCCGTACGTTGCGAGAGACACAAAAGGTAAGTTTTTTGATTCTTTGGTTCGGGAACTTATTAATGGATAATACTTCAATTGAAAGTATTATATGTTGGTGTTCTTTTACTAACTTGGTTATTATTTTTATTATTTTTATATGGACAATTTTTTTTTATATTTTTGATTTTTTTTATATTATAATTATACTAAATAAAAGAAAAATATTTTTGTATTTTTTATAAGAAAATAAAGAAAATAACTTCACGGGGAAGGATCTTCAAAGCACAAATTGTTAAACTTCAAAACTACAAACGCTTACACTCCTCCCCGGCAGCAGCGCCAAAAATTGATTAGGATTGAAACTAACCTTTAAAATATATAAATAAATATATAATACTTATAAATATATAATAAGGATAATTATCAAGAAAATCAATGAAACCGGAAGTAGTATATGATATTCCCGGGTCGTTTATCCCCAACGAAGAGTGAATTGGAAAGTCGAGAGTTGGATTGACATTTGATGATTGAATGGAAGAGATTTGAATTGGATTTCTAAATCTACGGAGAATTTAATTCAATCTACTCTAAAAACGAAAAAGGCACACAAACTTAAGCTAAAAATGATAACGGGAATCTAAAAATGTTGACTAAAAACCCTAAATTTTCAAAAATTAACCTAAAATGATTTTTTTACTTTTAATAGACTCTAATTGACTAAAAAGTAAGATTAAAGAAAACTAGAACGAAAACGGAGTTGATTTGAGCTTTAAAACACAAAAAACGTGAACGGGAACGAATCCCGTTCTTTAAAAAGTGAAATTTTGCAAAAACAACCCTACGAGAGCAAAACTAATTTTCCTAGGTGAAATATGATAAAAGAAAATTTCCTAAAAAAGAATTATGTTTTTTTTATTTTTTATTAATTTTTAATAATTAAAAAACAGTTTTAAAGAAAAAATAAATGATTAAAATAGAAAACAAAATGGGGAAAATCTGGAAAATTAGGGAAAAGTCCTAAATTCTATGTAAAGCCTAGGAAAAATAAGCTGGTGATCCTAGCTTATCAAATAAGCTAGGAAATAAGCTGAAAAAGCTTATGGGCTTATTGGGCTAAAAGGCCCTTAAATAATTAATTGTGTAAATCACTACCGGATGAGCTATTATAGCATACCGGTAGTGACTGTGTTATAAATGTTGGTTGATGGGGTTAAGGTCCCAAGTTCGAGCCCTGCTCACTTGGGGCTTCCCCTAATCCCAACGTTTTTGTTTTTCATTTTTTACAACTTTTTAGATAAGATAAAAATAAGCAACTTTAAAAAAGACAAAAATTTTATAACTAACAAATAAGCACGAAATAAGCTGGAGAATAGTGGCAGTTTGCTAATTTACACTAAGACTAAAAGAGTGCTTGACTATTACGCTAACTAGGGGTAAAATAAGCTAAGGAAATGTAAAATAAGCAAACATAAAAGCTAAGCTAAATCTAGTAAGCAAGTGTAACAAAAAATAAGCAAGTGAGATTAAGCAAAAAGGCTAAAAATGCAAATAAGCTATAATGACAAAGACAGCTAAGTTATTTAAACACAATAAGCAAGTAAAAAGACAAATAAGCTTTAAAATCTAAAACCCTAAACCTAATAAGCTAGGAAAAACAAAAATAAGCAAAGAAGTGCAAACAGATAAGCCAGAAAAGCACAAATAAGTCAAATAAGCTAAAGTCCTAATTCTGCATACAAACAACCCCTAGGATCACTTTTGGCTTAAAAATAAGTCACTTAGAGGGCTCCTCAGGCTAAAAAGCTTATATAGGCTTAAAGCTCAGCTTATGAGCTATCTAAAAAAGCAAAAAGATAAAACTTTTGAAATCAAATAAGTAGCTAAAATGGCCAATGAAAATGGCTGTTTGCACCAGGACAATTTTACAAAGAAAAAGGGACAATAAGCTAGCTTAAAAATAAGTTACAAAATAAGCTCAAAACTTAAAACAAGGGTAAAACAGATGAAGTGTAGCTCCTAATGAGCTTATATTCAAAAAGTTAAAGGCTAAAAACAATTTTTAATGACTGAAAAATGACAATGGAAAAGGGC
>BQNB010127928.1:7500-16217 GCA_026074375.1 Tanacetum coccineum | reverse complement strand
AAAGTGACGGGTTTAAGTCTTGGCGGGAAAGGGGGTTAGGGTTTATGTTTGACTGGTGCAGGGGAGGGGGTTTAAGGAATTGGCATAATAGGTCCCTTAACTCGTATGAATGTATTGCAAGCGAAGTCCATCGTGGTTATAAACTTTATGGGGTTGGCAGAAATAGTCCATGTAAGTGTATAGTTTTATTACACTCACAGTCCTTTAAAGGACTAACGATGTTACAAGTAAAAGGGTTTTGGGGCTAACGAGGGTCAAGGGATATTGGGCTAAGATTTGGGCCGGATAAAATAAAAATGGGGAATGGGCTTTTTGGTTTTAAATTAAAAAGGGGATATATAAGTGGGCTGATCCGGGCCCACTAGGTGGGTACGGGTGGGCCCAATTTTAGCATTTTAGGTTTTCGAGTTTGATTTTCGATGCCCTTTCCAACGCCATATCCCAGGGTTGACTTTGACTTTGTCTTGACTTTATTAAATGCATAAACATTGTCGAGTCGATCCGGAAATGTCCGTTTTAGCTCCGTTTCCAATCCTTTTTCTCCTCTAACCTCAGTTTTTCGCGCTTTTTTCAATTTCGCTCTCGTTTTGTCCGGTTTGGCTTCGTTTTTGTCCTTTAGTAAATATCCGGTACCTGCACAGTACAAACACAAAAACAGGCATATTTATGGCATTTTATGTGCGTTTTTGGTCGTTTAGGGTCGATTTTAAAGGTAAAAGGTATGTGTATTTAAACACATACCAAAATCCCCCATACTAAGACATTGCCGTGTCCTCACGCAATGCTATGAAGTAAGCACTTAGAAAACTAAGAATCTCGATCCCCCTTGACTAATAACCTCGAAAAGTAGCTAAGTGTTCATCGAGGGGAATTAAAGAAATCAATAGCTTCGACAAGCCCCGTTTTTACCATTTTTAAATATTTATACTAACTACCACTAATATTTTTGTATTTTTCCTTTTTTCTCATTTTTTTGTACTTTTCATATTAAGCAACTAACTAACTTATTTGACTTTCGTTATTTTATAACTTTTAGGGATCATAGAACAAGATGCATTTCGATCCGAGAATGCCCCAAAAAGGATAAATTCATCGTCCCCGATTTTTCATTTATTCCAAACCAAGCTTAAAACGAAATCACCGCTAATTATGAGTTAAGATGCTAACACTACTCATATTTGCAACTTGTAAACTTTTCACTCCCGACAATTATTATATCTTAAGTGTATGTGCTATTTTGAATTTCAACTTTGGATCAATGTTTTGCAAAATTCCATGTTTTACGTTCCACCCGAGAATAATGAGTTTGAAGGCGAGATCATCCCATGTAGCGACTTTCGTCTCGGCACATCCCAACCTTGCGGTTAAGTGACCAGGCTTTTGACACCTCACAGAGACTAGTATCGGGACTCACGGACCTTAGGTTTCAAAAACTCTCAGATTTCTTGTATACATATAGCTTATAAAATAGAATAACCAAAGTTCAAAAGCATATTTGAATTTAACAAAAAGAGATCTATTTATTAATTCACACTTTAAATATTAAACATTTATGCAATTGTAACCCTCGACTTTTTAGAAGGCTGCAACATCGGTTGTGAGCCGGCAAGATGCAGCAAACTTTTATCAGCCCACGGTTTATATTTATTATATATTTTTTTCATTTTTTCATTTTTTTATTAATTTTTTTTATGTAAAGACTTCTTTTTGAAAAATCCAAGTATAAATTTGAACTAAGGCTAAAATTTTTGCTATATACTACATAAAAATTATTGATTTAAGTTTAATCTCCAAAAGTTAGCAGATATATTAAATAAGGTTAGAGCTGTATGGAGAAAAGCGACAAATTACAACACTGAGTCTTAAGATTTACAAATAATCATTGTGTAGCATCCAACTTCTACTTTTCAACTATCATTTTTCGTTCTTCGCGAATTATACGAACGCTTAGTCTAAAAGTTAAGGAACAAGCTAGAGCTCAACATGCTCGATCGAGTCAAAATTTATTCTTATTCTACCCAGCAGGAAAGTTAAAATTGTGACAAAACAGTATTTTGTTTTGAAAATTTTTATATTTTTTCATTTTTTGGGTATTTTTCAAAAAATTTGGTGGTTTAAAAAAAAGGATTACGTGAAACAAACGCTGCAGGCATAATCAATCGGAAGATCTCCCCATACTAACGCTAAACATTGTCCTAAATGTTTCACTGAAGGGTCTCTACGAAAATCCTAAGCGTTTATTTTGTATGTAGGAGATAAACGTAAACGTTAGTCGATAAGATTAGGATATCGGATTCCCAAATGAAGCTGAGGATTTGAAGCTCTTGTGATCGAAGGACAAAAAACCGCGAGCACGAGAGGCTTCAGAATCCGAGCAATTCTGGACAATAAATCACAAAACACAAAACACGAGAAAGGAAAAAGGCAAGCCTCCTTACAACAAAACACTTATTAGCAATTTAGAAAGAAGATAGAATGGATAAGAATGGGTTGCCACCCACGAAGCGCTTGTTTAAGGTCACTTACTTGACCTGATCGCCCCATACTTGAGATGATCAAGGGGGATAGAAATGGAGATGACGAACACCCAAATTTGGAGTGTTGTCTCCATGAATCAACATCGGGCTTTTCTGATGAAACAGCTTGGAAGCTTTAAAGCCCTGATGTGATAGAGAAGAAGAAGATTTCTCCTTAGAAGTAAGAACACCGTGATTGAAAACTTTGTCTTCATTTTCAGATGAAAATGCAAGTAAAGTTTTAATCACGGGGGAAAGAGTAGCAAGAATTCTCGTGGATTCGACTTCAATGCATATCCCTGGATCGTAAATCTTGTTTCTATCTCCGGAAGGAGAAGAAGCATTAAGATCGGATTCGAGATCATTAGAAGGAATGAAGTCGAAATCCAATTAAAGGGCGGTATGGGTGGGCAAAATATTAGGCACATCAACGAGGATGTCTTCCACCACATCAATGGTTGAATCTCCCTAATAGGGATAATCACCATGAAATGATTCGAACTCGGGACGGGAGGTAGAATTATAGTCATCTTCCGAGTCGAAATCATCACTCTTAATGTAACGACCCACTCCGGAAAGGAGGCCGAAACGTCATAATCATGGTGTCATATCAAAGCATAATAAAGGCATAAAGTCATAAATGATAACATAGGACAAGGTGGAAAGCTTTTTAATTAAATTCTTTGGAGGATGGGAGAAGAGTTAACGAAACAGCAAATCTTTCCAAAAAATAACAATAAAATATCATCCTTCCGGATCATCAATTCCCTTCCCGTGGAATTGATTGGTATTTTCTAACAACCTCACCATCCAACGTTATCATCTCCTATTGGAAGTATTCTTCATCAGATCAAGAGAGGATTAAGAGAAAATTTTAAAGAATTCTCTCATTGGAACTCACTCTTCGGTAAATGACTCTCATCACACATCGATGTAAAATCTGCAATGATATCGAAAAGAGAGGTTAGAGACAGTAAGATCAGATTCTTTGAGTAATCTCGATAGGAGCAAATACACATATATACACCATTCAAGAATCTTCGTACTCACTTGGGATTTGAGACAAGATCCTCGACACTAACATTTTTAATTTTCGTCCGAGTCGGTTTCCAATAACGTGTTAAAGCTCATCCTCGCATTATGAGAATGTACATTTTTGGTGAATCCGGATGTATGATTGCAACACACAGGAGGAAGTTCAAAAATAAATCTTTTCAAAGGGATAAGAACTTTCTCTTCTCACTCGTCATCATCGTAGCAAACGGAATCTCCAATATCGTTCTTTTGAAGCCGCTTAGCTCTTTCTTTAATTCCGCTTTTCTTCTTCCTTTTTTTTGTAAAATTGACCAACCAGATCACAACATGGATGTTAATTGTGCTCGCAGAAGGCTTATTTTGAGAATTAAGAAACTCATTTTGAGAATTGAAAGTTTTTTTAGAGGCATTTAAGAAAGGATATTGACGTAATAATTGGCGGGAGGTTGAAATTGTCAAAAAACCAAAAAATAAATCATAGGCATGGATTTTTTGTTTGCTCATGATAATATCTTTCACATCTGCCGTCACAAATTTTCGTCGTCGGAAACGAGGACGCCACCGGGAATCGCCGCCGGAAACGAGGTTGCTATCAAAAACTGCTGCCACCATATCTACTATTGTAAGTTATTTTTTAAGTTTTTAGGCTTTTTGTTTATATATATAGATCTATGTGGTTTTCATTTTTGAGAGTTTATTCATTCATATCTAATTCGTTGCGATATTTATTTTTTATTTTTTGTTCAGGTACCAAAAAGATACTCCCGCCGCCGCCCTAACTTGTTTATGTTCGTCCTGGAAAATACAGCAGTCGTCGCTGTACAAGAATCTGCTTAGTAGTGCAAGATGTGAAACATATTAAAACTAATTAGCTAACAATCATAATAGCTCTTACAGTTATTGTGTTAAAACATAATTGGTTTTATTGTATATTTTTTTCACACATTTTTTTTATTTTAGTTTGGATATGAGATGATTTTAGATATTTTTCAAGTGATAAATAATTCTCTATGTAAACTGCATGTGTTTTATAGATTAGTACAAAACTTCTTTATTAAATATAAGAGGTTTCTTATTTTTGGATACTTAATTTCTTATTTAGTCAATTACACTCTTAATGATGATTACACTCTTAATGATAAAATCTATACTAATTGATAACCAATATGTATAATTGACCGGCATAAAATGGTTGACATTCAATTAATGGCGGGAAAAGTGTTAGTACTATTTTTGGAAATTTTAATACACTCTAAATGATGATTACACTCTAAATGATGAAATTTATACTAATTGAGATTCGTTTTGATTGTTGAATGTTACAAGAAACACTTATCACAATATCGTATATCGTACTCATTAATGAAAGAAACGTTGATGATGATTTTGAGGTTCGTTTTGAATGTTGAATGTTACAAGAAACACTTATCACAATATCACCGCTAGAAATTACCGCCGCTATGCACGAGTTCTCGTCTAGTTTTCTATCAAATCATTTCTTTTTTTTACTTTTCTATTGATGAAAATATAGATAGCACAATAACTTTTCTGTTTTCTCTTTTTTTTCTTTCTTTTCTTAAAATTATAACTAAAAAACACAAATGACCAGTTTTGACAAATAAAAAAATACATTTTTTTTCAAAGGAAGAAAAACAGAAATGTTGCAAGCTATTAATGTTTGCCTCATAAATAGTATTGTATGCAAATATTATATTCTAAATAGTGTTTTAAAAAGCTTTTCATTATCCAAAACATTTTTCAAATTTAGAACATTGTTAAAACGGTGTTTTGATGTTTCATTCTTCAAATATGAATAAATTACTAGCTTGTACTTTGCACATCGTGATTGGAGATGGCCTTTGTCTCGTAATGAAGACCCATTTTTACTTTTCTTTTTACGATATATTTAACATGACTCGTCGTATTTAAAACGAGGTATTAGACGGTTGCGCGTTGCTGCAGAACCTAGTATTCGTTAATTGCATTGCAGCAAGCGGCAACCAGTACTAATAATTGATAAACAATTGACAACGGAATAGAGATAAGTCGAAAACCTCTATGTTTTATTTGTTTTACAAAATAAAGATGCTGAAAAAATAATACATAATGAATAACTTGGTTTTTAAAAGATGAAAATACGCCTAAATACACTCATGAGTCGATGTTTTTCAACAGATATCGCCATTTGTTTTAAACGAGGGATTAAGAGGTTGCGCGTTGCTGCGGAGTGATGTCTAACTTTTTAGGGTTAATTATATCAAATATATAGTATAGTATTACCGGAAGTATCGGTCTCTCGCTTCGTTATCCACAAAGTTTGAAACCGGACCCGGGTCGTTTTTCCCCCGACGAGTCGTGAAATTGACGGTTACGTTATTGGTTTGACTTTTGGATGCTTGGATAATCAAAGATATAATGAGTTTTCTAAATCTACGGAAAATTAATGAAAATTTAAACTAAGAAAAACTTAAATCTACGGGAAAAACATAAGTAGGCTCGGGAATTTAAACTTAAAACTACGGGAAAGCATAAAAAGGGCATAAAAGGAAATCCTAAGGCTACAGGAACATAAAAATGAAGGCAATTAAACTTAAAACACAAAAACGATAACGGAAATTAAAAACGAACGTGACTAAAAACCTAATTTATTAAATTTAAATCCTAAAGTGAATTTTTTTACTTTTCCTAATATTAATTGACTAAAAAGTAAAAATAAAGAAAACTAGAACGAAAACGGGGTTAAATTAAGCTCAAAAACGCGAAAACGAGAACGGGGTCGAAACCCGTTCTTTAAAAAGTAAAATTTTGCATAAATGACCATACGAAAGATTTTTTATTTATCCTAAGTGCAAAATGACAAAATAAATTTTCTAAAAAAGAAAAATATTTTTTTGATTTTTATTTAATTTATTATAATTAAAAAACAGTTTTAAAGAAATTAAATGATTAAAATAATTAATAAAATGGGAAAATTATGAAAAATTTAGGGAAAGTAGATTAACTAAGGCTGAATCTAGGAAAAATAAGAAACTGGAAAAATTGCTTATAAATAAGCCACAAAGAGCTGAAAAGCAAAAGCCTAAACCACCCTTAAGTAATAAATCAAACAACACTCAACCAGATAGCCGTACTGGAGCCGCGGGTAGAGTGTGTGTATGTTAAAGTGGTTGAGAGGGTCGAGGTCTGGGGTTCGAGCCTTGCTCACCCCAGACTTCCCCTTTCCCATTTTTTATTTTTTGGAAAAACTTTCAAAAGCAAAGTTGTAAAAGGGCTTAAAAATAAGCACTTTTAAAACTGGGAATTATTTTTGAAAAGTTAAAATAAGCATAGTAAATAAGCCAAAAGGGGGCAGATTCTATTTATTTTTAACTAAGGCTATGAAAAGCTCAACTGTTAAGAACTTTAAAGGACAAATAAGCAAACAAATTGACAAATAAGCAAAAATAGTTATTCTATTACACTAAATAAGCTAACATGAACACAAATAAGCAAGGATAAAACAGAAAGATAAGCTAAAATGGGCTTAAAAAGCTACCAGTTTACCTTTTTACACTAAGGAGCAAAATGACTTAATGGCTATTAAGGGAAAAGTAAGCTAAGCAAAGGAGAAACTAAGCTAAGGCAGCTACCTATCCTAGAGGCTACTAAAATAAGCAAAAAGAAAAAGGTTTGTAACTTAAACAAACCCCTAAAAAGCTAACAGAAAAGTGCTTGTTACTAAGTATGACCATTTCTTGGTATTCTTCTAAGGGACAAAGAGCTTATGCAGCCCTCAAAAGAGCTTATCAAATAAGCTCAAAACACAAAACTGACCTTAAATAGATTTATATAAACTAGGAATGAGCTTATGCTCAAATTTTCAAGCTTAAAAACAAACTTTAACTGTCCTAAAAATCGAATTGAAAATTGATGAAAAGCTAACCCATACAAAAAAAATAATAAACTGTTTTGACCCATTTGCTTTTAAACAATAAAACAGTACAAGAAACTTAGATACCAGATTTTAGACTTGAAAACAAACCTTTTTGGGACTTGAAAACTTGCTACTTAAACCTCAAAACTCAAAATCTTGGTTAATGCATTCTTACACACAAAATTACCACAGACTTGAAGAGTTGGTTATTAAAACTTAAAAACTAAGTTATACTTAATCTCAACTTAACAAAACTACAACTTGGAACTAACATGAGCTTATGAAACTGACCAAATGACCAAAAACAGGTTTATACCATTTTTACCCATTTTGAATTCTTAAACCAAACACCCCTTTAAAAGATTTGAAGTTGCATTTTGAAACAAATAAGATTGAAAGGGCCTTAGAACTAGTTGTAACAAGCATATAGCAGATTTAATAAGCACACATACGACATAAATAAGCACAAAATAAGCCGGATCAAAATAAGCAGTTTAAGAAGCATAAAAGACAGAAATGCATAACATTCAAACTTAACTTTTCATTCAAATTTAAAAGGTTACAAGGTTTTTTAAATGTAAAGACAGAAATTAAAGACATAAAACATAATCAAAAACATTAAAAAGTTTAAACTACTACTACTCCTACATTACACACTACATAAGTTCTTTCTTCTGTCTTCTTTCTTTCTTTTATAGGCAATGAGTCTTCAAGGTGTTGTGCTTCATGTGTTTTTGTTTTGAGAGGAAACAAAACATGATCCTGGGTCTTTTTTTTCCTTGGCCACCATTCAAACCAATCTCAGCCATTGATTTGCCCTGCCCAATCAAATTGTCTTGGATTGCCAACGTGTACATAAGCCCATGTGTGAGGAGGGGGGGGGGGGGGGGTGACGTTATTTTTGTTGTAGGGAGAATTTATTTTTGATTGTTTCCAGTGCTACAGTAGCACGTGGGGGTGAAAGTGACGGGTTTAAGTCTTGGCGGGAAAGGGGGTTAGGGTTTATGTTTGACTGGTGCAGGGGAGGGGGTTTAAGGAATTGGCATAATAGGTCCCTTAACTCGTATGAATGTATTGCAAGCGAAGTCCATTGTGGTTATAAACTTTATGGGGTTGGCAGAAATAGTCCCTGTAAGTGTATAGTTTTATTACACTCACAGTCCTTTAAAGGACTAACGATGTTACAAGTAAAAGGGTTTTGGGGCTAACGAGGGTCAAGGGATATTGGGCTAAGATTTGGGCCGGATAAAATA
>BQNB010127928.1:0-2500 GCA_026074375.1 Tanacetum coccineum | reverse complement strand
TTAGCAGGTTTCCATTATCTGTATCTGAAGTTTAATAAACTACCCCTATTATAAGTTTAGATAATCATGACTATTTATTATACTTTAGGGTATACAATAGTATTTAATTATAGTAAAGAAGATAAATTCCATTCTCGATGAAGTTTTAAGGTAATAATTATAATTAATTTAAAGTTAAGGGCAAACTATAAATATATGTTTAATCATGCTTGATTTCTTGTTTATTATATTTTATCCGACAAGTATTCTTGATTAAAAATCCATATTATAGTGGACCACACTTGATTTTTATTAAGCATTAAACCTTTTCCCCTTTAATTAAGTAAACATGCACAAAATAATTAAACATCAATTTAAGATTTAAATCAACAAAAGGAGGCCGAACCCCTTTTTGGTTTCTCGGCTCATTTCGTTCCGACTCAAAAGGGAGCCGAGCCTTATGGCTCTCAACACATAGAGCGAACGCCATACTACGATTTTAGTAAACTACATACGTTCTATCAAAACAACCTTTCGAGACACAGAACCCCATCGCCACAAGACATACCCAACCCTCCTTATGCGAATTTCGTTCACCCTTTTAAACATGACCTTGCTCGAGCACCACCGATCAATAACAAAAAATACCTATCCGAGCCCTTAATAGGGTCTCGCTAGACACAGAAAACATGCACTAAAACCAACTCATCCGAACCATTGTTCTACCCACAACAAAACCATGCCCTATTTTACCCTTCGATCATGACGACAACAAAAGAAAAATAAAATGAGCGAAACACACTTAGAAACACACGGTTTTAAATTTCTTTCGATGCCAAAGTAAGTAGGTCCGAGCCTCATGCTCCAACCAAACCATAGCCGAACCCCTCATGGGGTATTCGGCTTGGCTTCTTGGCCGAACAAAACCACACGAACCCCCTTGTTACATGCCAAATCAATTTTTTATTCATCAAGCAACATTTATATTTAATTACATATCATAGCCAACATCTTTTCTTGTTTTATTTCATGAGAGATCTTTATTATTTCATGTGGTATGTTCGCGCATATTAATCAATCAAAAAGAAGAAATTAAAAAGGTTTCATGAGGTACCGTTTACGAGAAATGATCAAGGATCAACCGAGGATGAATAACACCAATGATCTACGAACTCAAGATGAAAACTTGTTCTCCTTTTCTTCCTTGTAGCGCCGGCCGAAAATAATAGGGCTAGGGTTCTTTTTTTTTTTTTTTTGAAATGACTTGATATCTAGAACTAGATAATATATAAATAGAACTTGGGCTTGGGCTTGGGCTTGGGTCATTGTTAATGAAATTGGGCCTTTTTCTTGGTGTATGGGGCGCCGGCTAGGAGCCCAAAAAGAAAGATACGCTTTTATTTTTCGTGACAAATTTAGTATTCTCGCGTATTCGTGCTTTTCGTAATTTTTTAAATTTCTTGAATAATACTTGTCGTGATATATTAATTTCATGCGTTTACGTGTAAGATTTTATTATTTATTAAAATTTTAAATTCCATGGTATTTTCATGCGGGTTTTACACATGCCATAAAGGCAAGATAGGTCATCCCGAAGGATACCACCACATATGTCATAAAGGCAACCTAGGCCACCCCGAAGGATAATATCACACATGTCATAAAGGCAAGCTTGACCATCCTGAAGGATACCAAAACTAGAGCATTGGATCCAAGCTACTTATACTTCAACATCTTTACTCATTTTATCGTTCACGTACTTTTCTAATGAAGTACATTTCCATTTCTAAATCTTATTTCCTTACGCAATTTCATCACATCTTCCATTTTCTCATTATCTTAGACAAGATCTATATGATACTTGTTGATTTTAAATATTACAAATTTACATGCATTTCCACAATGCATTTATCATTCATCCGTCAACCTCAAGTTGACTACATATTTAATTTTATGCCAATACATTACTTTAGACTACTCGACTTTTTCCGCATATAAACCTTACATATGTTTATTCTTATAACACACTCATTTACTTCACTTTACTCATCATACAAATTCTAATATATTAACATGAGTTATTCATGTTTTATAATTCATCTAGCGCATTTAGTATCACTTAAGATTTATAGTGCAACACCTTTATTCAACACATTTATTCTTATTTCGCTATCGCGACTTACTTGTCATGTTTCTATATAACATGTCTCATCATCTTAACCATATATTTACATATTATGCTTACATGCATCTATTCTCGATACATCTTAATTTGCATTTTGAATAATTTCATATTTATATATATAAATATATATAAATGTACATATATGTACATATGTACATATATGTACTATGTACATATATGTACATATGTACATATATGTACATATGTACACATATATGTATATGTACACATATAGGTATATGTACACATATAGGTATATGTACATATGTACATATATGTACATATGTACACATATGTACATATGTACACATATCTGTATATGTACACATATATGTA